>DWUN01001559.1:0-16217 GCA_018249975.1 Passova gellias | reverse complement strand
CGTAACTGGTGAAATGTGGGGGTGTACTACACTCCTCTGCCTACCCCTTCGGGGATTACAGGCGTGATGTTACGTATCTTAATGTTTGCAATCTTACGAAGGTAGAACTAGTCGATAGTCGATGCCTTGCGTTGGATACTCTGAAGTATGTACGTGGGAATGTTAACATTAACATAACATCTTATGGCCTCGAACGTCTTTTAGTGATGTCCGATTTTAAACGTAAAAACTTTAATAGAAGATTAATATTCCAGAGAAGTATACCTTTGGAATATTTTTCGTTTAACATTCACAATGTAACACATACTTAGTAATTCTGAACTAGTCCTACATAGTGGGTATAATTTGCCAATAAATAAGTCTATTGTAAGAACTACAAGTTGCAAGAACTATAATGTCAAAGTAGTATGGTAAAAAACCTGAATCTGCTAGTCATTGTACGATAACTATTGCATATAATTAAAATGAAAAATGTCTTTTTATAAATAATAATTCTATCTACAAATAAACTTCATTTGTATCCGACGTATACTACTTGATTATAATAACTAACATTAATTAAAAAGAAAAAATACATCAACTTTAGTGTACAACTACCTAAAAAATATATTAATCATCTCTAGATGTTTATCTTCAATGTAATTAAATTATATTTGATTTTATTTCACAATTTAGCAACGAAAACCCTTAGTTTTTGATCCTCGTAGCATGATATTTGTTTCGTATTAAGTGACAGCTTGTCACCGAGTAATATTTGAACACAACGTTGCTTGCGCCCTAGCAGTCAAGTGTAGAATTTGCAGACCGGCCGTGTTTTAGATTTGATACCCCCTTGTTGGAATTTCTTACTCCTTCAGTTATGTTCATACCTTCATTAAATTAAAATCTGGTGTGGCTTATACATTACGGTTATTGTTGTTTAAAGCTTGATGTAATAAATTTGCTATTAATATGCGCTTTATGTGTTGTGTTTGTGCATGTATAATTTACGAGTATTTATGAGTTTTTATCAATACTTGGTATTATATGTATTTGTTGAAGTATTGGTATTCTTTATTTTTCGACGTGGTTTACTTTTATTTCTTCATATGTGAAACTATAGATACTTTCGTGTATACGTTCGCTACATCATTCAACGTTTAAAATTTATCGTGAAACAGTTACTGAGAAATGTAAAAATTGACTTAGTAAATCAAAATAATATGGTACAATTATAAATGCTAGTCATATGCTCTCTCACCATTTTAAATAATAGAAAGTTGTAGATTTTAAAGGAGATTGGTTCTTTACAAGTTATACAAAGACGAACAAACGAAGATAACTATTTTTTTGTTTATTATAAGTTTTTCTCAGATTGCAGTCAAAACAAATTCCTAACATTTCATATTAAGCAAAGTATTCTTCAGAGTATTTCATGTGTTATCCTTACTATAGTACACCTAGTTCAATAAATGTGATAATTTTCGATTGAAGACATTTAGTATCAGATTTTCATGGAGCCTGTTGTATAAGTTATGCGGCATTTTAATTTAAGTCAATATCATAAGAGGAGTATGATCGTGTACTTTCAAAATTTACTTGCTAAATGAATTCGTCCTGGTCTGATTTCTATGCTTGGATGCTGGTGCCGGCGACGTTTGGGCAAATCGCGCGATACGTAGGCTTAAAGGCGGCTTTGTGTGGCCGCTGTGTCTCCTCAGAACGAGTCGACAACGAATTGGAACTTGGAACTGACCTCGATGATGGAGTACTGTATAAGGACAAGAAACTAAAAGACCAAGTTGAAGTCGCGATCGGCGATGGTATGGAGTTCACGATACCCGGTATGGAAGTTTGAAAATTATACCATATCGCATTTCAATATCAGATCCTACAATAACTCAACTCTCTTCTGTTTTATTAGGAGACAATAAATATAAAAAGGGAAAAATTCTTATGAATAACATCAATGCCATAACAGATAATCACACAGACAATAGGATAAACTGTGATCTCAATCACCATGGATACCCTATTCAGGTAAATCCGATTTTACTTTTATTATAGGTACCTCAGTTAATGAACTACGAATTTAGATATCTGAGAATTTTACTGATAAGAATTTTTCTGTCTGCTGTTAATTTCAGGACGATGACACGATAAGTCAAAAATCATACGGCAGTCATAAGGCTAGGTCCTTCAAAGATGAAAGTCATAAATGTTCGGCAGACACTATAGATGGTGAAGAAAAAAAAGATGCCAGCAAAGAAGAATTAGGATTAGAAGAAGGTATATTGATAATTTTCCGATAAAAACTATAGGAACTTTAAAATAAAAGATTTTAAATACGGTTTGCTTTACTTTAGAAATGGCTGAAGAAGAAGAGGATAAGTTAGACGGTCTTGGGAAACATGATATCATAGCTGCCGCTGATGAAGATGTAGTGGATGACACACCTGCAGACTGCTGTCCCGAGCCCTGCTACCAGCGCTTCCCCTTTTTAGCTGGTGACGATGATTCGCCTTTTTGGCAGGGCTGGGCCATGCTCAGACTCAAAACGTTCAGATTAATAGAAAATACGTATTTTGAAACGGCTGTGATTACAATGATTTTACTTAGTAGTTTGGCTTTGGTAAGTTTGGTCTATACACTGATTTGGAATAATATAATGTTATCAGTTATGTCATCATTTTAACAATCACTTTCAGGCGTTAGAAGATGTACATTTACCACATAGGCCCATTCTACAAGATATCTTATACTACATGGATCGAATCTTTACGGTCATATTTTTCATCGAGATGTTGATCAAGTGGCTTGCTCTTGGATTCCAGAAATATTTTACGAACGCCTGGTGCTGGCTGGATTTTATCATCGTCATGGTAACTGATTTTTTTTACTAATTAAAAATAATGTTATAAATAATCGATCTTCGATTTTTATCATTAAAATAATTGCAACTGAAAATTGCTAACGATATAAGGAAGAAACAAGGCTAATTCTTTAACACTATAACAGCAACGATAACAATTTATAACTGTAAAATGTAAGCTATCAAAAAAACTTCCATCGGCACCATCGCCAAAAAACTCAAGAAGACTGCAGGTATGGAAGTTTCAAAAGCAACGTGCAACATACAGATGAAGCTAAAACCATTTTAAATTAAGTTAGTTACATAACTTTTACCGAGTAAATGACGAATAGTGTCGAATTAGTTGTCGCTCGTAAACCACGGGGCCGTGATGGCGGGCGCGGACGACATCCCAGCGTTCCGATCGATGCGCACTTTGCGCGCGCTGCGGCCGCTCCGCGCAGTCTCAAGATGGGAGGGCATGCGCGTGAGTACGCGCCCGCAAGGCACTTGTGGCGCTGTTGTGGCGACCGTTGCGTTGCCCATCGAAACAATAAGAACATTGCTATAGATGAAGGTTCAAATAAAGATAAAGATACAAATGATCAAGTGAACTGTAATCGTCTGGACGTTTTCAGAAAAACAAAAACTAGATTCTGTATTCATATTCATTTTGTATTGATATTTGTTTTAATATATTTTTTCATTAAAAGATACATTTAATCGATGGGCAACGTGACCGCAGCAAGCTTTGACTGTTTGATGTCATTGCAATGGAGGCTACAAGCGATGTACCCTGCTGGCCCGAGATCTCGATGTCGTCTTGTTCTGTTTGTGGATATTGCTTCTGTCTCTTAACCTACACTTCCCTTTAGCAATCTATTTTATACGACCGAAACCACATTCGTGAGATCTTTTTAACCCGTCACTGTTATTGTGCATGTAATAATACTCCTTACGCTATATGTAATCTTGGTGAGTGCTGCTTTTGAACTTGTCTAATGTGCAAGTGTTATATTTATCCGTAAAGCGAATAGCATACAATTCGTTGAATGCTATCGATGTCGTTTAAGATATAACGCTATTATCTGTGTAACATGTATACATATATTTAAATGTTTAGCACCACATCAGAGAACTCTTCTGATTTAGCTGACTTCTTTGATGTTATAAACGTAACCAATGACCTTATTACTACTACTACTATATTAGCGATTTCTTACTTTTTATTAGATATTTTTATAATAGGGAGTGGTCGGTCGTTTTCTTCTTCAAAGGCGGTTCAGTCTTATTCCTGTCGTTGATAAAGTTTGGTTGATCTAGTCTTCGCAACATAAATCTCTGTGTTTTAATGTACTGGCGATGTTTCCAATAATTAATATCTCTCGACGCATCTGTCCGTCGACATCGAGAGCAACTGATGTTTTTAAGTGTCTTATGTATTTATCTCAGTGTGTGACTGTTAATTTCATCAGGTCTCGCTTATAAACTTCGTAGCGGCGCTTTGTGGCGCTGGAGGCATCCAAGCGTTCAAAACGATGAGAACGCTTCGCGCACTACGACCGCTCAGAGCCATGAGCCGCATGCAGGGCATGAGGGTACGTAGCGCCCTGCCGAGCTCGCAACACACTGCTCCACACCTCACACTCACATCTCCACATCGTCACTTTCACAAATAACATCTATTCAAAATTGTCTTAAGCGCCCCTCTTTGTTCTGCATTTCAAACGTAAACTCATTTATTTTCCAATATTCTTAAAGCTCATTGACGCTAGACGATTGTTAATTTAACTTAGTTTTTCATTTTGGAGACGTCGATGGCACCCATGAATGGCTTAGTATCATCACGAATTGTAACGTTCTCTCTAAATGCTGTTGGAGCAGGTTCATGTTGGCAGAAAAATCATTATGTTTGGTCTTCTTTTCTATTGGATTTTTAGCTAGTTACTCATTTTAGTTCTGGAATGTAATTTTAGATTCTACACATATCTAGATTTACCTTCTTGCATCTCCACGGTAAGGTCTAATGAAGAGTGGCATGTTTAGTTCTAGACGCATTTTGGATGATTTTATTGGAAAAAAAGGTAAGTCAAAAAAATTAAAATCAGCTTTGATATTACAAGTATGTGTAGATATTTGTAGCTTTATAATTGTTAGTGCATGTATTCTTGTGATGCAGTCATAAAACAAAATAAAATACTATTTTCTATTACAGTAAGTATGTGAACACTTTTGTAACCAATTAGGCATCATGCAGCAATTTGGATAAGAAATATTTATTTCCTAAAATGATTAAAAGTAAACATAAGAGAGATTCTTTGATAAAATTACGATGACATCATTAAACATTTGTCATTATTTGTCGAGATATAAGATTCTATACACCTTAAAATGTAGAAAATATTGTATTATAAACTAAAGAATTATGTAAATAACAGGTGGTCGTGAACGCCTTAGTTCAAGCCATACCATCTATCTTCAACGTGTTGCTCGTGTGTCTCATCTTCTGGCTTATCTTTGCCATTATGGGGGTGCAACTGTTTGCTGGAAAATACTTTAAGGTCAGTATACAGTACTAGTAATTAGAATGTATATACTCAGTAAAATTGGCATTATTTATATTATTTTGTTGTTCACAGTGCGTAGATATGAACCATACAACATTAAGCCACGAAATAATACCGGACCGAAACGCCTGCATTTTGGAGAACTATACTTGGGAGAACTCACCAATGAATTTTGACCACGTTGGCAAAGCCTACTTGTGCCTGTTCCAAGTTGCGACATTTAAGGGTTGGATTCAAATCATGAATGATGCAATTGATTCTAGAGAGGTATGTAAGAACAATCTCAGATTTACACGTTACCGACATTACAATTAGATATTTATGTTATGATAAATTTCGTTCTTGTTATTATAGGTTGGAAGACAGCCAATCCGAGAGACAAACATTTACATGTACCTATATTTCGTATTCTTTATTATCTTTGGATCCTTCTTCACTCTCAATCTATTCATCGGTGTGATCATTGACAACTTCAACGAACAGAAGAAGAAAGCCGGCGGAAGTCTCGAAATGTTCATGACTGAAGATCAAAAAAAGTATTATAACGCTATGAAGAAAATGGGATCGAAGAAGCCTTTAAAAGCCATCCCCAGGCCCAAAGTGAGGAATAAACTGAAAATTATAAATTTTGTTTCTCAAGGAATTACCATCTATTTTTAATTTGGTTACTTATCTCATTTATTGTTATTTTCAGTGGCGACCCCAAGCAATCGTGTTCGAGATAGTGACGGATAAAAAGTTTGATATGATTATCATGTTGTTCATCGGATTGAACATGTTGACTATGACGCTAGATCATTACCAGCAATCGGAAACTTTCAGTTCTGTACTCGATTACCTAAATATGATATTTATAGTGATATTTAGTTCAGAGTGCCTATTAAAAATATTCGCCTTACGATATCACTACTTTGTGGAGCCGTGGAATCTGTTCGATTTCGTCGTAGTCATGTTCTCGATCCTCAGTAAATATGATTTATATAACGTTGTAATGTTTTATATTTGGAATAATTTTCATTAACTCAACTTATCCTATGTGTTTTCAGGTCTTGTGTTAAGTGATATTATTGAAAAATATTTCGTATCACCCACTCTCTTGAGAGTAGTGAGAGTAGCTAAAGTGGGCAGAGTACTTCGACTCGTAAAAGGCGCAAAGGGTATCCGAACCTTGTTGTTTGCTTTGGCCATGTCACTGCCAGCTCTCTTCAATATCTGCCTATTGTTATTCCTCGTTATGTTTATCTTCGCAATATTTGGAATGTCATTTTTCATGCACGTCAAAGACAAAGGTGGCCTTGACGACGTGTATAATTTTAAAACGTTCGTCCAGAGCATGATACTACTCTTTCAGGTAACAATATATGTTCATTTGGAACTTTTGTTACATACAGTTTTTTTTTAAATTTATTAATAAATTGTAATTGTTGTAAATAAGGACTTTGTCGCTTAGCGACCATATCGTCCCGTAATAAACATCACACAAATAAAAACAACAAACAGCATCTTATAAACAAATAAACAAAAAAACAAAACAAAATTAACTTTTGGATAAAGCTAAGTGGGCTAAGTCAACCAGCAATTTCACCTCCTCGGAAAATGGAGAAGCCAAAACGCTGTTGACATAACTCACCTGCCTAGATTTAACACTCCCAAAACATGAAACTCTCATCGATCGATTCCGAACATACATACAGTTAAAATATATTTTTCATAAATACTTTTTACACTCTTTTACAGATGTCGACATCAGCTGGGTGGGATGGGGTACTAGATGGTATTATAAACGAAGAAGAGTGTGATTTGCCGGACAATGAGCGGGGTTCGCCCGGAAATTGTGGCTCTGCTACCATCGGCATTACTTATCTGCTATCCTACCTCGTTATATCCTTCCTTATTGTTATCAACATGTACATTGCCGTCATTCTCGAGAATTATTCACAGGTATGATATACTTACTATTATATACTTAAAACGGATCTAGTATTATTATATATATGATATTGCAGGCGACCACAGCGCTCTTGCACAAAATTTATTACTAGTCTGTTGAGATACTCAATTGATAGTCCTTGGATTCGAATATGTTCGCAATTTTCAGGCAACGGAAGATGTCCAAGAAGGCTTAACAGATGATGACTACGACATGTATTACGAGATCTGGCAGAGATTCGATCCTGACGGTACTCAGTATATCCGATACGATCAATTGTCCGATTTCCTGGACGTTCTCGAGCCGCCACTACAGATACACAAACCGAACAAGTATAAGATTATATCCATGGACATACCGATATGTCGCGGCGACATGATGTTCTGTGTGGACATCCTAGATGCGTTGACGAAAGACTTCTTTGCGCGAAAGGGCAACCCGATAGAGGAGACGGGTGACCTGGAGGTGGGGCGGCCCGACGAAGCGGGCTACGAGCCGGTGTCGTCAACGCTGTGGCGGCAACGCGAAGAGTACTGCGCGCGGTTGATCCAGCACGCGTGGCGGCGGCACCGGCGCGCGCACGAGGAGCCGGCGGAGGGCGGTGGCGCAGAGGGCGCGCCCACGGCCGTGCTGCTAGACGCCGTGACGCCCAACGGGCACCGCGTGGTGCTGCAAGCGGCGGGAGCGGCTCCGCGGCCGCCCGAGCCAGCGCCGCCGCCCGCGCCCGTCTGACCCGCGCTGGCGCTCGCGCTGCTGCCCGCGCTCGTCGACGACGCGCCGCTGCCGCTGCCCGCACCGCTACCCGAGCTCTTGAGCCCACCCAAGCGCACTTAATTATTTTTTACGCTAGATGTTTCGTGGCCGTGGTGTCGGCGGGCCGCGGTGACGACGCGAGCGGGGCCCAGCCGCTGCGCCGCGCCGTTATCTCGTGGACGTTAGTCTTGCGCGTTAGACGTTCGGAGTGTTGTTGAAGTGTTTTATATTCGCGTGGCCGAAGCTTGCGAGACTGTTTGTTTTGCGACTGATATTCGCGTGTACCGCGATTACAGTACCGACTAGAACACGTTATGTTATCGCGTTTCCCCGTTCCAGGAGGAGCTGAGTGTCCATTCGTGAGAATCGTTTTAGCGAGCACGCAGTTTTATTTTGTTTGTCACTAGTGTTGTACGTAATATAAGGTATCGGATAAAACTGAGAAAACTCTAAAAGCTTATTTTTATATTCGACGAATACTACCTATGTAAATTTTAAAGTGAATGCGATCATTATAGAGATTGTCTAAATTAGTTGCGAAGCCGCTGTGAAATATCATTTTTATTCCCCGAAATGGTATTGAACAGGCGCTTCAGTCACAGTCGAGTGGCAGAGAGCGACGCGGAGTGACTATTGCTTTAACAAGTTTCGCTTTACTCGGTCGAGTCTGCGCCGGCCCCACTTCGGTCGGCGGAGACGCGCGCTCAAAACTATGGCATGATGAATTTTGAGGAAAGGATATTTCAACATCACATATTATATGTCACGTTCGTTTTCTCGTCCATTGCGTTCGGACATTAGTATAATCGTATCTAATACCTAACGCTTAAGGAAAGCAATGGCTACGCCAGTTCATATCAATTTTGTCCATAATAGTTTTTAATAGCTCCAATTTTTAAGCTTCTTACCGTACCGGACGACATCGTGTCTCACCTTCTAGTCGAGGTTGGTCGCCTCGTACTTTAAACAACGTTTAGAGAAATTTTTGCAAAGTTATCTATGTAAGCTTAGCCAATCAGCAGTGAAATCGGCATCAGAGTTCACTTCCGTCCTAAATCAGTACGCATGATAGGAATCGAGCCATTTTACGTAACGCGCCCTTCACGTAGTTAATGTAATTGCCTTCCCCTGGGTTACATTAGCTGCGCCGGACCCCGCATCGCCACCCTCTCGCGCAGTAGATGCATCGTCGATATCCTCAACGAGCGAACCGATCCTGCTATCCGAGACATAACCCTTAATTAGCAATAAGATTATTGATATACCTAAGAGATCGAACGTCCCTTACCGAGTAAGGTAGATATTATTGAAATATTATTATTTTTCGATTGACATCTCTCTTAATGGATGTAGCGCAGTCGCGTGAAGTCGCGCGAAGCGAGCGCAGAGACCGCCGCGTCGAACGTCTCTGATGGTATGCGATGTCTCGATTCGTTGAAGGTTGAGTTCCGTCAGTATTGTCTATTCTAGCACAACAAACTTAATGAATCATTGAATTTTGTAAATTAACTTTGGAAGTGGTCAATTTTCTACTACTGTATATAATGAGAGCTTATCGCCGGGTGATCCCGAACCGCACGTCGCCACACATCTCGTAATGTATCGTGTTATCGCCGTCAGCGAATCGCAGCGACACGTAATACGCTTGAAGCAATAACGTTAACGTGTGCTCGACGAGATTCGCTTTTAATTATGGAACATGTCACTGAACAATTGTGTGCAGGTTGTTTTCAATTCGTTTTTTAAAATATCAATTGAAGTGGAGGACGATCTGTATATTGTGTTGCGGTAAATAATGATTCAGTGTATTGTAACTAAAACGGGACGCTTAACGGTTTGCACGTATTCTGCAATAATAATTACGGTTACAGATAATAAATATGTAGATCATTTTATAAAGAACATCGTGCGGGGTGTGTTCCAGCGAAATTCCCCATCGCTCGCACACGCTCCGTGCCCGCCTTTTGATGTCTAAAATGTTTTTGTTCGTTTCTTTACTTATATTGAAGACGTAGCAATGGGTTTAAACTTCCGGGATGGGAACAACACGAAACATTAAACGCGTCATGAAGAAATTCATTTAAAATTATTCTGTACATTGTAATCGTAAAAATTTCAAATCGCATGTAACTATTCGAATCCGTATGGATAACGAATATACTTTTCAGATGTTTCTAACTATTTAAAGAGTACTGGCAACATTTGTATCAAATTATTTGGGTTAATAAATTTGGCCTTCACCATTATAAGGAGTAAGACAGTTTAAGTGTTCTATATACTGTCAGCGACTAACTCTCACGAGATTTAAGGCGCCGAGCGCACACCAAATCAAAAATTTTGTTTTGTCTATGGTTTTGCTTGCTTCCAGCGCTATTGCCAGCAAGCAAATCCACACACGATTCATTTTTGAACTGGCAACCGAGAAGGCGTCCTGCTTACAGACCGAGGGTCCAAGGACTTTTCAGGACCCAAAATAAAGTATAAACAGTTTCATGTTGTTCCTAGCTATATATTTTCTTTAAACCCGGTCAAAAGTGAATTATTGTGTTGGTCAAACCAAACAGATGTGTATCTAATATTAGGCATATTGGCACAAAAAAGTTGTGTTAAATTAAGTTTAGACAATAAGTTACGATATCATTGTATTATTTCTTTAACTAAACTATGACAAAAAGTGAGTTCAGTTTGCTGAATGATAGAGATTTAATTGAGTATTTATTATATATATTGTTGAAGTTTGTACAAAATAAAATAAGTAAACAATTAAATATAGAACTTGACTGCTTTAGTTTCTTGTTTTATTGTTTTGTATTACCAGTATAGAAGATTTTTTCTAATTACGCACATGACGTGTAAAAAGTGTGTGAAAGAGATAGAAAGTTGATTGAACTCGCGATAACGCAAAAGACATATTTATTATTATTCATTGGTAACACGAATGTTAGTAATATTAGCCCCGATAGTATATTTTGGTATGAGTGCAGTTATTATTAATTAGTATGAGTTTTATTCGAAATGTAACTAATCTGACCTTCCCAGTTTCTCTTTTAAGAGGTAGCCTTGAAAATATACCACCTGCGTAATTTCCCTGTCCTTTTAAAATATACTAGCTGTGTATGGTCCTGGTGTTCTATTAAAAGATTTTAACTTTGTGTACATCAAAATGACTACAAAATAGATTCAGTCGAGTCTACGAGAAAACAGACAGAGTTACTTTAGCATTTATATATTTAGTACGGGAATACATTTTAGCGAATTAAGAATGAATGTACGATCGACTTGAATATTTTTAAAACTACTTTTTAAGATTTTCGTGGTGTGGTTCTCTGTATGAAATTCCAAGGCGTTGAGTCAGTGTTGAAAATAATCATTTTATTTATTTAAGTAGCTGTACATTACAATACAAATAATCTTCATTGTACAGAATATAACAACAGTAGCTACAGATGTTTAGGATCTACATGAGCAATAGCATGGATACACAATTTAAACTTTTAACTTTGTTATTAAAATACATAAAATATGTACATGGTGTTCACAATTTTCTTGGTATAATGTTTAACGTAATTCCAGAAATAGCTCTCAGAACTATATAATTAGGAGATATATCGATATGTCTTACAGTATTTTTACAGGTGGCCACGCGAAATCTTGACAGAAACTTCGCAATGCATACTCCAGACTGCACTCTGGCGAAGCGCATACCTGCAACGACCATGAACAGTTTACGTTTTAGTTAATCAATAGATATACAAAAGTCGTCAAATACAATAATTATCAAGTACAGTTAGTTACAAACTTTAGTACAAAACAAACGCATTTAGTTAGACCATTTGCGGGTTAAAATCATCTTTATCTATCATTTATCGCACACTAATTAAACATGTTTATATTAGCGTTCCATACGACCAGTACCCGTAATACTACAAGTTTACGTTTCAAAATTGTCATTTTCAATTGTTGCTAGTAAATGTGTTGATATTTGAACAATGGAATTCATGATTCAGATTTATTAATATCACGATTATTTTTTTCAATAACAATGATTACGCACAATTCACTTGATATCTATTTAATCATTTCAAATTTAATTCAAAATTCAAATTTATTACATAACTTTGAAAATATAAAAACAAATACACAACAACCACAACAACAATATAACATCTTGCCAGGTCCGTAACGGGATAGGCAGAAAGCACCAAGTGCCAAATATCTCTGTCCTTGCAAACCTGACGCGCTTCTTCTACATTCATCAGTCTCTTCATACATACTCGTACACGCTGGTTTCGGAGACTCTTGACTCCTCTGTCAATCAGTATCCGACCTATTTGGTCGAGATATGACAGTCTAGGTCTCACTCGGCGCCTACATCCATATAACAAACAAATAAATAAAAACAAATAAATGTACCGATACAAAAAAAAACTACTCACCGATACAATTTCTTGGTCCAAGACCGAATGGCATATAAGCACATGGATGTCGGCTCCCTGCAATGTCCGGGCTAAACCTCTCCGGGTCAAATTTCTCTGGGTCGGGATAGTATTGGGGATCATGGTGGATGCTGATTGGAGATATTAGAACAGTCTGCCCTTTCTTTATTGTTACATTGGTCCCAGGTAGGCGATAGTCTACATTCGCGTTACGTAGTAGATCGCCTATTGGATACATACGCAAAGTTTCATCGAAAACTTTGCTTAGGTAAGTCATTTTTTTCAAGGATTCGTAGGTAACTTCACCGTTGGTTTCCTTGAGTACTTCATCAATTTCCTTAATAACCTTTTCTTGTATTTCAGGGTTCTTAGCTAACTCATACAACATGAACGACATGGTTGTGGCACTAGTTTCATAACCACCTGCATAAAATACAAATGCTTGGGCCGCCATCACACTGTCTGTTATTTCCATGGACGGTTGTTTGCCCTCCTTGTCTCTTTTAGGCCCCATAACGACATCTTGCATTCTTAATTCTAACAAAACATCCATAAAATCTTTTGTGTTGGACGGCTTACCATTTCTTTCAGTCACAATAGTTTTCACAAGCTTATAAAAAAAATGTGTTAACTCTTTGGGCAATAATGAAGCATTAAGTTTCTTTAAAAGGCCGGGAAACATCATGTCTAACTCGTTGACATAGCTGTTTTCAAAAATAAGTTTGTCGATTTCGTTAAGCTCTTTCATCTCGCCCCGATATATGTCGACATCACGTCCAAAAGCGCAAGCTGAGATTGTAGATACGGTGTATTGTCGTATCAAATTTTGTATTTCATGTTCGGTACCTAGCTCGCAGAGTTGTTGGATATAGTCAGCAAACTTATCGCCATGTTGAGAAATCAAATAGAACATGTTTTTTAACTTTCCTGATGTAAAAATAGGAGTCAATCTACTTCTGAGAACTCTCCAGGATTCACCATCCGCATGGAACAGATTGAGACCGAGACCTTCTTTGCTGAACTCAACTCCACGATCTTGGAAGCAATCAAAATCCTTGATCATCACTTGCTTGATTACGTCCAGGTCCCGAAGCAGTAAGCACGGTGTCGTCATTCTATAAACTCCCACAACTTTTTCTTTCGGAAAATTATCATAAGCTTCCTTCAGTACCAACGCAATATGTTTTTTACGAATAGTCGATTCCATTAGATTTCCAAAGAAGGCTATAGGTTTTGGTCCCGCTACATTTCTTGACTTCCAATAGTTAAAAGTTCTAGTAAAATAGTAGTACA
This sequence comes from Passova gellias, assembly GCA_018249975.1. Lineage (NCBI taxonomy): Eukaryota > Metazoa > Arthropoda > Insecta > Lepidoptera > Hesperiidae > Passova > Passova gellias. Next base: position 2,408 of record DWUN01001559.1, on the reverse strand, counting down.
ATATTAAAACCAATAACACCAAAGCTACTATTACTTTTAACGCGTCCATTGTTCACTGCGGCTGAACTGGTAGTAAACGGCTATGCGCGGCAATTTATAGATGAATACGATAATCGTATTTACATAAGAACTACGTGTTACGTAGAGCGAGCTTACAGATACAGTTGAGCTCAAATTAAATGTAAATGAGAGAAATGACACCCGGATAGAACGAAGTTCCTTTTTATTAACAATTGAAGGAATTGTAATAAAATTGTATTTCTTTTAAGTTATAATAATATTTTTATTATTATAACTTATTAACTATTATTAACAAATATAATGTAATATAAGCCTGTATACAGTCAACAGAAATAATCGTCGCAACACCACACTGTTCAATGCGAAATAGAAAAACGAAACGAAAATAACTGGCTCGCTTTCTATGAGAGAGAGAGAGAGACAGACAGAGAAACACGCGCACGCCGCACGGCTTACAACTATAGCAGGAAGTGTTGTTACAACTTTTCGTCTTAATTTTTTCCGTCTAGCCCCCTTTCGCAATGCGCGATAAGGAACTTTGTTCCAAAAGATTTTAGATTGTTACCTCCAAGATGATTACTGGTCCAGTTAAACTTCTAACTTTAGCATCTAATATAACATTGGAAGTTATTCATGGCATTAACAATTAAACACGAATATGACGGGTTCCATAATGAAATTGAATATTTGCTTCCATATATTACGTATTTAAACAAAAATGTAAGTATAATATTGATTTAATCAAAAATAATATGTATATGACATTGTATTATGTATATAGCCTACCCGATGTGACTTTGCTCCAACATAATGTCTTATTATACGTTTTATATACATCGACCATAAAACGTACCAAGTTTTTGCTGTATTAAGCTGCGATACTAGTTTTGCTATTTTTATCTAACTACATATAACCACGTACTCTTAACATTTTAACCCTGAAAAATTAATATGATAATAAATAAATACCACTAATTATACAGGTTATTTAACAATAATTATGTTTAAATTATTTCTGTACTATGTTATAATTAATCGATTTTTTAATTTAATAAAAAAAACAGTCATTGTTGCTTTTATAAAAAATAAATCTAGTTGTTTCTAGTGAGTTCATTCGCAGTGAAATTTTAATGACCCTCGTACAATCTTCCATCACCAATTACACTTCTTAGGGGTTAATAAAACAAAGAATTCAAGTAAGCTGGTCAAATTTACTTCTCGCCAAAATGTAACAAATAGGTACTATACAGCCCATTCTACGTGAAACAAACATACGAGTATGATATTTGTATTGACTTATTTTAGTGAAGAATTAAAAAATGTACGATCGTTATATTACGGGGAGCGAGGAGAATACTGAACCACATTATTATTATTAAAATATAGATTTTCGTGCTATTGATTTCTGTACGAACTTAAAGTGCTTTGAATCCGTCTTAAAACATATAGATACTTATTTATTTGATAATTTAAAACGTGATCTTACTTAACTGTTAGCATAGCTGGTGTAGATTGAAATTAAAATATACATATTATATTTCACACGAAATAAGTCGAAAGACATGAGGGTAATATATGTGAAACTTGATGTTTATAATTTTCTTCGTAAGATGTTCAACCTAAGTCCAGTATTAGCTCTGACAACTACGTAGTGGGGCGATACAACGACATCTTTTACAGTGTTTTCAGTAGTGGCCACGCGGAATCTTGAAAGAAACTTCGCTACGCATACTTTAGACTGCACTTTGGCGAAGCGCATACCTGTAACAAAATCGACAATCAACTTATTTGAATAAAAATGAAACCTAAATTTCTAGGAAATTAAAACATAATTTGGAAACTGTTTTGATTTTCTACAAATCTTTATACATATTACCGTTGCAGGCCTACAATATTGAAATTTAATTGTACAAATGTTGGCTTTAATCACTGATAGTAAATGTGATAACATTAGAACTATTTCTATCGAATTTTTCAAATATGAATATCACAAAAAAAACGTTTTGTTCTCGCTTCCTAGCTACTATATCCACACGGTGGTAGGGTCAGCTTTCTTGACTCTTTTCCGCCACTTCGCTCTATCCACGTCATCGTCCTCGGAACCTTGACACATCTTATGTCTTTCGTTTTTATACATTACCTACTTTTCATATTTTCAGTAAAAATCTGTTACAGTCAGTGCTAACACAATTTCGTGTTTATTTAACAATTTCAAACGAGTAACGATACTTTGGCGACTCTAAACAAAAAGTTTGAGTAAAAAAAAACTCACCGATACAGTTTCTCGGCCCAACACCGAACGGCATATAAGCACATGTATGACGGTTTCCTGCAACTTCTGGGCTAAACCTCTCAGGATCAAATTTCTCTGGTTCGGGGTAATATTG
>DWUN01001558.1:0-16221 GCA_018249975.1 Passova gellias | reverse complement strand
ATAGGCTAAGTTTTATTATCATTATAATAATTAGTATATAATATAAAATTATCCACTCGAAATATTTACCTTTTAATTACTATTCGAGTATACTCAAAATTACAGAATACGAAGTTTATTATTTTCATTTAAAATCTATTTTTAATCAAAGCAAAAAACCTACTATAAATTTTAATATAAGTGCTAAATCCGCGCACGTGACAATACGACTTTGCTGACGATTCGTACAACCATTCCACGCACGAGCATATAAAAAACTAAATTGGTTCGGTATTGTTTTGCCACTTTGCCTCAAAGTCCGTGAATGTGAATGTTCTATGATGTACGAGGGAATTAGCGATATGTTACTTCTCTGTCGTTTCGTATTGACCCGCCTCCTTATCATTCATATTATCAAATGCGCGCGCAAATTTGTCAAATTTTTACTTAAGAGAATCTGGCAACATTTTGTTGAAATACAAAACGAAAACTTACGATAAAATATCTTAGAGTTTTTCATTTTGTAAACTAATTTTTGTTTGCAAATAGTACAATAGCCGTTAACTTTTTATATGACATAGCTTTTTGTGAAATGATGTCGGACATAATATGAAACCAAGAAATCAATTTCCTGATCTCCCTTAATTTATTTTATAACAGATGTTCTTTTAAAAATAATTGCAAGTTGTTAATCTATTTTGTTTTTATTCTACATAAGAAATTAAAATTATAAATAAATAATGACAGAATGAGTTTACAGAGGCTGTATAGTATAGTACTTTGCCTGTTTCCCCTTAGCCCGACTGTAACTGAATAATTGTGTTGCAATCTAAAATGTTGATAGCTTGATAGTTAGTCTGTGATCCAAGATGGCTCTGAAAGCACTCGTCGGTCAGAGTAAGTTAAAAATATTTATTTTATATAGGTTTTCTGTGCTTACAGTTAAGCATATTTAATATTTTTGGAACAGAAGGGTATAATAAAATTCATCCTAACTATAAACCAAACTTAATAGGTTTTTTCTCATTTTAGTCATTCTCACTAAATTTCCTTATCGATGAGTAATTTTACAAATATCATTAAAAAATTGTATTTACAAATTATAAAACATAATATTATTCAGTGTACATTATTGATTCCTGCGTCGATTCAAAAATATCCTTAACTGGCCTGTATCATTTAATGAAACAGTAAATTCGATCTTGTACGTTTCAACATAAACAACACTAAAATACACTGTAAAGGATGAACTTAAGGGCAGTAAACAATTAAAATTTTGTTAGAATGGGTTAAAAATATTAAAAGTTTAATATATTATGCAATTAAAAGCCAGGGCTGTAGTATTGATTTTCTGTCACACAACTGAAGTGGGGGCGGCGTTCTACGTCATACGACCAAGTTTTAACGATATCTACCTTTATAAGTGTATGTTAGACTGCCTCTCTATCATACATTAAGTTATGAGCTTTTGGAATGATTGCTCGAAAATTTTGTTCCTTTATCTTACGTACAAATACCGAAATAGTAGCTAACGATATAAAAAAGAAAGAAATACATTTTTTTATCCATTGACATGTACCTAACTATTAGAACAGTATTAACTTCAAAAAGCTTTTAAAACTGATCAAAATAATTTTATTGTACTGTGACATAAGTAAATGAAGATCCAAGAAAGATCCCACATTATATCCTACTTTCAGATTAACAGAAAATTTGAAGTGTATCCATGGTTCTTCTTAAAATCAGTAAAATACTTTATAATTTCGAATTTTAAAAAAATTTATCATACAAAATTATAGATTTCCTCAGAAAGTCAAAAATAATGTATCAAATTAGTCAAATTCTATTTTTAAAAATTTATTTTTCTCATGGAGTTTAATGTAACTACACTTTTGATACTTTTAAATTATTGAGTTGAGGTAGTACTTATTTTATAAACAATTAAGGGGGCTTAATTCAAATATTAAGAAAAAATAAATTCTTAGGTATTTTCTGAGATTTGCATGTATTTTTATAGAGACCTTTATGCAGAAATGTTTAATAATCTTGTTAATGTTATAACAGAGATTATGAACGAGGTGATCCGCTATCGCGGACCCAAGGGGAAGGAGGCACAGCGCATAGAATGGAGGATCCTGATTGTAGATCAGCTTTCTATGCGCATGGTTTCCGCATGCTGCAAAATGCACGATATATCGGCCGAAGGCATTACTTGTAAGTACGAAAAAAAAACAAATGGAATTTTAAAAAATAATCTCAGTTTCAGTCAAATATATGTATTTGAATGGAAGTTATAACTTGTTATTGACTATTTACAGTGGTGGAAGACATCCATAAGAAAAGAGAGCCTCTTTATACCATGGACGGTATTTACCTCATTACACCATCAGAGAAGTCTGTTCATGCACTCATCAATGACTTCTCGGTTGGAAACCGTATAATGTATAAAGCTGCACATGTGTTCTTCACTGAAGGTGACTTATGTTATTAATTACATATCAATAACCTATGACATCCTTCCTACGGCTATGATGTTAAGTCTGCATACAGATCCATTACCTTTTTTTTATGATTCCGTTTGAATGATATCATTGTTTAAGTAGCTATTTATGTTATTAGCCAAAAAAAAATATTTTTTCTATATATGGTATATTGTTCATTATTTTTTTGTAGTTAATCACTTTGAAAAGTAATGCTATTCTCAATAGAAACTTTCCATCTTACACACCCATGCTTATATTTTTAGTTGCAATGCCATCTTTTCTGTTTAATTTTTTACAGCTTGCCCTGATGTTCTTTTTGATGAGTTATCACGTAGTGGAGTAGCAAAATATATCAAAACGTTAAAGGAGATCAACATAGCTTTCATACCTTATGAACAACAGGTTTGTTTTTTTTTTAATTGCTGCTCATCAAATCATACATATTAGGCTATGTCACTTTTAGCAACCGTACAATAATTCTCTTACAAGATTGTCTATAAATAATTCCATTATTTTACATGCTGCTATTAATTAGTCTGTCCCGAGGAACTGTTCAATGAACTGTGCAAATCTTCAGCGGCTAGGAAAATCAAAACATTGAAGGAAATCAACATTGCTTTCTTGCCATATGAATGTCAGGTAATTTTTCAATTCTAAGGACTCGAGACACGAAAAAAAACATTTTGTTTATGATTATGAATTGTTAATATAGACAAATGTGCCGATATTTTGAGATAACAATTCTTTATTGTGTGTAGGTGTTTTCGTTGGACTCGCCCGAAACCTTCCAGTGCATGTACAACCCTGCGCTGTCTCAGACACGCAACGCCAATATGGAGCGCATCGCCGAACAAATTGCTACACTTTGTGCTACTCTTGGGGAGTACCCATCGGTCCGCTATCGTAGGTTTGTAACTATTCCTCTATGAGCAAAGAAACATAATTTTTACAATTACGTTGCATTGAATGGTTTGATTACATTTTTACAGTGACTGGGAGCGAAATGTGGAGCTTGCTCAGCTCATCCAACAGAAACTTGATGCTTACAAGGTATGCATGTAAATTTTTCATACATGAAGAGAAGATTCATATTGTTGCTGATGTAGTTAATCAATCCTTATTTCATTGAGCTTTTTTGCACTGTTGGAATGTCCATTGAACCAATTTGTCCACTAAACCAATTTGTTTTTGTTTGTCTATTAGTTATCACAGCTAATCTTTATTATAATGTAATCTAATTGGAGCTATGAGATACATTTAATAATACATTCTATTACATACTTTATAAAGGCGGACGAGCCAACCATGGGCGAAGGTCCGGAGAAGGCCCGCTCGCAGCTGCTGGTCCTGGACCGCGGCTTCGACTGCGTGTCGCCGCTGCTGCACGAGCTGACACTGCAAGCCATGGCCTATGACCTGCTGCCCATCGAAAATGATGTCTACAGGTGACATTTTTTCCCAATATTGTATATTCTTACAAATATTACAATCTGTAACCTCATTTTATGCGAAACGATAATTTCTCAATCTTTATTTTATCGACTTTTTTCATTTAAAACCACGATTATTCTTCATCTGATGTACATTAAAATGAATTATGTTGTTTGTATGTAATCATTTATCGGATAAAGAAAAACCATAAAAGATAAAGTGTATGCAATCCAAAAAACCTTGTCTTGTAACAATAATCAGCTACAAATTTAAAGCTGGATAAAACTATAAAATAATCACTATGATAAAATCTTTCATTATGAGAACCATAAGAATCTGACAAATTACAGCCAGATAGCTTCAGTGAAAGTTGATGAAATATTTATTGCAAAATTTTTGGACACATGTATCAGTGAAGTTAAAAAAAGCTTTTAAAAAACGATACGAAAGATTGGTTTGTGTAACTGAAGTTTAATTTTTAAAACAGCATTGTAACAACTGCAGAGGGTTGCTTTGCCTGTTTTATCAAACGCTCGGGTGAATTGAGAAGGCTGCTGCACACTGTATTGCGTAACATTAAAGATCGTTTCCGAACTGCATCTGCGTCACATTTACGAATGATTCACGCGACACCGCTACACTCTGTCACAATATAAATATGTGTGAGGTCATCATGATGTTGATGGTCATATTAATGATCTCATTTATGGTATATTATCTAATCATTTTATGTAGCAATTGTTACATCATACATTAAATAATTTACTCATTAGTATTTTTTTTATGTCATGTACATTATGTCTGTTTTTAGATATGAGGCATCACAGGGTCAAATGAAGGAAGTCTTGTTGGATGAAAATGATGAGCTGTGGGTGGAATTGCGGCATCAGCACATCGCGGTCGTGTCCACGTCTGTCACTAAGAACTTGAAGAAGTTCACGGAATCCAAGCGCATGGGTGGAGGTGAGTAATGGCTTTTATCTTTCAATGATTTGGCCACCTAAAACTACTTATGTACTTATGTAAAATAGGCGCGACAGACCGATAACTGTTTAAGTTGAAAACATGCATGTTGAGGTACAATTTTACATATATATGCACATAGCAAAAAGAAAATGGTTTTGAAAAAATAATAATTGAATCTCGATAATACAAGTTATATTTTACAAAAAAATATTTTGCATTTAAAATTTACATCGCAGCAATAGTAATCCCTTTTGTTTATACAAAAGAGTAATTCTACTAGATGAATTCACATTTCAAAGTATAAATAGTCTATAATTTAGTATACGCATTCTAGGAGACAAGCAATCAATGCGCGATCTCTCGCAAATGATCAAGAAGATGCCCCAGTACCAGAAGGAGTTGTCGAAGTACGCCACTCACTTGCGCCTGGCCGAGGATTGCATGAAAGCTTATCAGGGCTACGTCGACAAGCTGTGCAAAGTCGAACAGGTACGATTTGAATACTCCAAACATGAATTGGAATTACCAATACATATTTACTATTTTAATCATAATATATTGACGGAGGACTGAAGGGTCTCCGAATCCGGCGTGTATGCATGAAAAGTGTGATAAATGTAGACGCAAGCGCATCACGTTTGCAAGAACAGAGATATTTGACACTTGATACTTTCTGCCTACCCCGTCAGGGATCTGGCGTGATGTCATGTTGTTGTAATATTTACGATTGTGAAACTTGACCATTTATTCATTCTCTGCAGGATCTCGCCATGGGCACCGACGCCGAGGGGGAAAAGATTAAAGACTACATGAGGAGCATTGTGCCCGTTCTTCTTGATCAAGTAAGCACAACATGTTAAAAGTTTAATAATACAAAGTTAAAACTAATCTCATTTAATGATTGCCTTAGTCCAATTAATAGGTTAACCCGCTCACTTTACCATTTGCAAATGGTCGGGCATGTCTCTGCTTAATGCTGATATTTTACTTGGCGGACTTCCACAACAATAATTTTAAATTCAACAAAGTTTTCATTGGTGAAGTTGGTATTGGAGCGACCCGAACGAGATTCGACTTTCCAAAATACTCGACATGGACAACATGCTGATCGGTGGCTAAGATTGCCATTATTGGTTTTATCGCGAAACAATAACAGCGTATAGCTCCGATTTCCTGAAATGCAGCGATGATTCAGACATGTTAAATGGTTACAGTGCAATAACCCGGCGTACCGGAGCCAGCGATCTACACTTTTGTTTACTATTCAAATTGAATTTAGCTCATCCACTGACCGATCGTACAAGTCATTATCATAACTGCAATTATCTTAGACACGTAATTATACAAGTTACCACCACGGGTTCCCTTAAATGTCCAAATCAATTCGTTTTAGGTGTAAGTTCCATGGCCAATGCTCATTGACAAGTGGTCTAACGTTATTATATATTACAGACGGTTCTGAATTACAACAAGATGCGCATAATCGCTTTGTACATAATGTCGAAGAACGGCATCTCCGAGGAGAACCTCAACAAGGTGGTGACGCACGCCCAGCTGGACGCGCCCGACAAGCAGACGCTGCTCAACCTGGCCAACCTCGGCATCAACGTCACCATCGATGTACGCCAACTAATAATAATAATAACAATAATATTTGAGCCCAATTCCACACACGATTATCCTATTCCAAATTAGACAATTTAATACCTGTGTTATAGTTACCGGACAGTTGATAAACATACATATATTATACATACGATATTTGTATTACTTATATAGATATTTTTATTATGACCAGACATAGAACAAACAGATGTGCTCATCACACAAATGTTTGTCCTGATTGAGAATCGAACCCACGACCTACAGTTTTGCAGTCAGGGTCTCTAAACACTCCACCATGAGGCCAGTCAAAACTCAACTACCACTCATATTGTAACGGCCATGTTGTAACTAATGTTAATTGCAACCACAACCAATACAGAGTGCATTGACACAAGAACTTTTAACTTATATTCAGTGTTAGCTTTTGAGATCGTGATCACTTAGAATTACAGTTGTATGTGTCCGTTACACGCGAAATGTGCTCATGAGGAGACAAGATATTTTGCTTCCTGAATTAAATGTTACATTATGTAAACTATTATCTTTTTATATAGTTTGATGACATTTATCAACCATTTGCAGGGTAACCGTAAAAAACAATACCAAGTACCGAGGAAGGAGAGGATCACTGAACAGACATATCAAATGTCTCGATGGACCCCAGTTATCAAGGTAACTTTTCATTAACAATAAATAACACAGTACAATGAGAATGAACTTGTTTCTAAATGTAATATTTGACTTTATTGCAATTGTTATTATGGTTTCAATATCCCTAATGCACAAGGTTTATGTACAAAGAAGGTAACTAAAAATCCATGGACGATATTAGCATGATACAAGGAAATGTGGATATAATTGAAACCGATTTTTCAAAGGACATCATGGAAGACGCCATTGAAGACAAACTGGACCAACGCCACTTCCCATACCTCGCCGGGCGAGCTCAGACATCTGGCTACCAAGCACCCACTAGGTAATGTTGATACTACTGATAATATTATATGAGTTGATAGAAGATTGAATACAAATAAAAAAATTTATTAAATAAATGTGTGTTATGTACCAAGACTTCTTACTGCGAGGTGTATCTGAAACAATATTAAAATCTTATGTCGTTATTATTTGTATTAATTACAGGATGTGTAATTATGTAACAAACTATTGATGCATTGTAAAAATGAAACACTTGCAAATTGACTGTTGGAAATGTAAATTTCATTTGTTTTACGATTGGATTTGCATAAAGCAACGCGACATCATCTTATTGTATGTGGGAATTAGGGCATGAAACATAGAGAACGAATATAACAAATGTATTTTATTTCAGTGTGCGATATGGTCACTGGCACAAGGATAAGGCGCAACAGACTATCAAAAACGTGCCTCGTCTGATCGTCTTCGTGGTTGGAGGTAAATACTATATCTTAGATACAAGATAATAATAAATTTTACGACATGTTTATTTAAAAACATATACTGCATATATGTATCTTTTCTTTCGACCCTCTGATTGTTCCACTGGTAGACAAGGGTTTCTCTCCTAGTGAGAATGCTATCATTACTTATTTAGGTTCAGGCTATCACATTTTTATGGAATAAATTGTTTAATGTATACATATTCAAGACCTAATATTCGGAATTAGACTATTCAGCAAATAAACTATTTCAGGCGTGTCTTTCTCCGAGATCCGTTGCGCGTACGAAGTGACGGCCGCTCTGAAGAACTGGGAAGTCATCATTGGCTCTTCGCATATCCTCACTCCGGAGAACTTCTTGTCCGATCTGAGCTCTCTGACCGCCTAAATAATGACAGCAATCTGTCTGTCAGGTCAGTGTTGATTGATTGTTGTCAAAAATAACATCAAAAGTTTTTCGAATCAGATATAGATTTCAACATATTTGCCCATATGAAACTTTCACACAATATAATATTTCCGAATGCCTAATTGCCATCTTTAAATGTAGTTATAATGTCATGTTTTGATTTCATGAAATACAATGAATCAAATCGAAATCAATAAATAACCGATAATTAAAAAATAAAACTTCAGTTATTATAGTCGTTTGTTGACATAAGAAAGCATACACACAAAGGATATGCAAATATAAATGAGGAAGACATGTACTATATCATTTTTCGAGACATATATGTAAAATGTCATTAAGTCTTAATTCGAATTTAAGCAATAACATTGTTTAATTTTTTATATTTTTATTGTATAAATAGCGAGTCCTGTTTTAATTTATTTGTGATATAAATCGCATCTTTAATGTAAAATCTTATTATACTGAGTGATCTTCAGTATGTTAAAAATATGCTATTAGAATATTTATTTTATTGTTAATGTTTAAATTTGAAAATTAAACAATTCCTAAAATTGTTGTTTAACTGATAATATTTTATTCGTTTGCTTCTTAAATACATTGTGTATTCTCAGAAGTAGCAATTGAAACTATCCTTATATGTAAGACATATTTATTATTAATTAATTTTAACGCTAGAGTGATTATAATAGCATAGGAAATATACATAAAAATTGTAATATCATAATCTAAAACAAGCCTTTTGCTCTTATATCATTAGTTATGTCTCTGGTTTGCGTTTAATGCCAAATGCTAGATTTTATTCAATATCTCTTCATGTTTGTATTAGCAATGCTAATAATAATCACATACAAATTGCATGTACTTAAAATAGCTGCTTAAATCTTGCGTCTTAAACGAGATCTTTAACCCGTTACTAAAATTGACTTAACCCATGCATAATATTATCACAATATAAATATAACTATTGTATTTCATGCTAATAAAACATTTTACGAATATTATTAGATTATATTAAATTATTTAGGTCTATTAAAATAATATCCTATACTTGTTCGGCTGACAACAGCATGTAGTAGAAACTTTTGACTCAATGGCAGTATATCGTGTTTTACTAATCTAATATTTACCGAAATGTGTTTACATTCCAGATATATCCACATACCTATTAAAACATCATGTCATGTGATTCAATATAATAGTTTATCTACATGACCCATGAGATTAATTAGTATGTTATCATTACACAGTTAAATTCTGGACATTTCATACTGTCTGTGTAATGAAACGTTAAAAAACTCAATATGCACTTGCTATATGTTTTGTTATGGGTGTTTAGAATTGCTAGAAAAGGGATTGATTATTATTTAACTTTTATTACAATTAGGTAGTGAAGTATTATTTTAATATGAACATTGTTATGTTTTTAAAACTGTTGTTAATGCAAGTTGTCTACCTAATCAGTATCTAGACAACAATATTTCCCATGTTACCAATAGAATTATAAAATTAATCAAGCCTTTGAAATTTATATTAGTATATAGCATGTAATTAAAGCTATCAGTGCAATTATGTAGATATTCTGCATTATAACAATGTTAGCATATTTATCAGTATTCAAATGTTAAAGGTTTTATGGATTAAATTGTGATTGTCGTGAATATATTGGTTTTATTTATAGTTATAGATTCACGCCTATGTCCTAAAGGAGTAGACAGAGACTAATCATTTCTCCGACTGCAAATTTTGACTCTTGTACCCTCACTAAAGTCATAATAAATACAGACAGTGATACTTTTGAATTTTCTTTCATATAGAATTTTTTTTTTATGGAATACAAATTAACTTATGATTAGTTTTTATCTATACACTGAAGGGTCGTCAACGAATCATGCAACTTTTTCACCATTTTGATCAATGATAATTCATTTGATTCCACTTACACATTCAATTTGCTTCCTAAATGCCTAGCGTTAAATTATAAATGATAAAAATATCTCGAAAGTCATGGCCAAAAAAACTGAAAAGTTAACTCCATTTTTCAATTAAAAGTCCTATGCCATATAAACATAAAATGGCATCTCCACTCCCCCTACCAGCAAGTCCATAGCTGTTAAGTAGAAAAATGAATTATTTGAGAAATTACTACGAAAGTCATATCTGGACTATTTATTAAATGTATTTCACATAACGACCCTAAGGTTATCGTGTGGTTGTCTTTGTAAATATTATTGTCTCTATATGTAGAGCTGTAATTCGAGTATGGATCAGTTGGTCAGTCGTCATGGCTAAAGAGCTCATCATTTTGGCTTACTCCGGCGGTTTGGATACGAGCTGTATCCTTAAATGGTATGTATTAAACCTCAACTTTACATAATTGTCTAAATATAATTTCGAAGAGAATGGTAATATTTATGTTGTAAAATATATGTTATGTAATTATTATATTGTAAAATAATTCACATAACAACATTTTTCTGCTGGGTGTTGTTAGGTTGATCCAAAAAAAATATGATGTGGTCTGCTATATGGCAGATATTGGTCAAGACGAAGATTTCGAAAAGGCTAAACTGAAGGCGAAATCCATTGGAGCCAAAGATGTAAGTCCCAAAAATATTTTTTGTTCTTACTTTCTACCCACTGAGCGTTTATATACAAAACTAGCTGCGCCCGCGACTTCGTACGCGTGGAATAGTGTCTTTGGGCAGCATTTTAAATAATAATAATAATAGTAATAAACTTTCATCCCCTATTTTATCCCCTTGGGGGTAGAATTGATCAAAATCCTTTCTTAGCGGATGCCTACGTCATAACATCTACCTGCATGCCAAATTTCAGCCCGATCCGTCCAGTGGTTTGGGCTGTGCGTTGATAGATCACTATGTCAGTCAGTCAGTCACCTTTGAGTTTTATATATTTAATAGATTGAAGTAATTCAAAGAAAAATAAGTAGTGTCGCTTTAAACAACTATTGCTAATATCATCGGTGGTTAAATCCACTTTGAGATATTAATGATTAAATTGTATAAATAATTATGTGATACTGGTACATAATATATTAATTGTTACATATTTTGTATTAAACTTATTCTTAACTTATTAATTACTTATTTAAGTTAACTCTTCTGAAATACATTACATTTGATTCGGAAAGATATATAAATACTTGAGATTAAACGCAGCCTTACCTCTTTCGAGCCGCAGTCTATCGTTACCCTCAGTGGCAAAGGAGCACATAATGGTTTCCCGACCTGAAAATAAACCCAAACGATTACTATACTTGGCCACTTCTTTAAAATTCATACAAAATACGTATTCCTAACGAATCCATACAACGATTGAGCCATAAACAATTCACTAACTATATTTAATCGACACCCACCACCAATAACAGAGTTATAATCGCCATACACCGACACATGCTATCGTGTATTGCTTGCTACATTTTATCGCGATATGACCAGACAATCACGTTTCAACAATTGATTCGTAAAATCTCGCGTCAGCAAACGATGAGACATTCGTATGTGACCCGATTCAATTTCTTACTCTGCAAGGTCACGTTTATAAAACCTCTAAGAAGAGGTTGATTAAATACTCAGTAACAACTTAGGTATCTATTCTACGTGATGGTACATATGTGATATTAGTCGTCGTAGACATGCATTGGTTAGCCAGTAGCTGCTATGCTGGTGCCGTAGTACTATATTTATTAACAAAGTTCTATTACGAAAATGATATTAAGAAGAACACTGACTTGGTTATTGTTAATAGCAACCGCTGCAACCATTGTCGAGGTTAGTGTCTTTTAAAACTTGAAGTATAGTGACCGTATGTGAACTTGTATAATTTTATCGAAAACTTATTAGTGGATTGCAAGAGTTTAGGAGTAAAATTGCTAATTCTATACTATAATACTCAAGAAATAGATTTAATGTGCCAGTGAGTATTCTATCCGAACATGGGGCGATGTTTCTTATTGTTAGTGTAAATAAATAGAAGAGCTTTGTTGCTCGCATTCCAACCTCTATTCCATGAGTTTCCGTTCATTTGCCTTTGCGATATAAAAATTCCAATAGCAGCAATACGTTAACAGATAGCAATCTAAAAGTGATGTGTTAGACCACCAACTATTTGACAAGTTATTGTCTGTTTATTGAGTTAATTCTCATTTTTATGGTCATTATATTTGAATAAATATGAAAGGAAAAATTGCTAAAATCCATCGTTTCATTACGATTCTAGCGAAATCTAGAGTTATATGTAGGTGTACTCTCAAGCACAAAATATACGCACAAAATTCTGCTACAACATTTATTCTTGCCGTGTTTTGTGTTATTATTAATTTTAATGTGTAAATTACAGAGCAGTATCCTGGTAAAGAAATCACTCCTGCTTCCAAATGGGTTTGACTCATGTTTCACATGCAAGGCCGAAGACCGCCCGCTCGCCTGGCCTCTGATCTCCTACCTCAATAAGCTTAAAGACATGTTCACTACCGCGTTCAACAAATTAGCTTTACAATTTAAAGATATTAAAGTGCAATGATATATCCTTTTATTTTGTAATAATAGATATAATTTATTTATTTATAGACTTGTTAATAAAAAAATAAAACAATATTTTTTTTGTATTGTTCTCTCTAATACATTGAATAATGTTAGAATTCCTATATTGAAAACTAGCTTTTGCCCGCGACTTCGTCCGCGTGGAATAGTGATTTTGAGCAATAATAATAGCTAATCGCTATGTAACAAAAAAAGTTTCATCGAAATCCGTCCATCAGGTTTTGTGTGAGAGCCGCACAACAGACAGACAGACAAAAAATCAAAATATTTGTTTTTGGCTTGTGTTACCTGTATGAAGGCCCCTAGGCGTTTTTTTTTAGTTTTTATTCAATGTACAGAATTGAACTCTTTTACAGTTTTATTATATGTACATATAGATTGTTTTGTACAACTTAAACTGATGAACTATTGTCCCGTTACATCTGTATTGATGGTCTGTTTATGTAATCTATCAGATTGACAGAGTTCGGTACAAGCAGATTTGTAAACATTTACCTTATTGATTCGTAGTACATATATTTCGAATTTGTAATAAATAGAATAAAATCAAATACCTGAAACGCACCCAAATAAATAAAAATAATTTGTACATAATTATTGTAAGTTAGAGGTTTTTTTAATTATTAAAAGCAACATAAGGTACTCAAATACTAATCAATAAAAAAAACTAAAGCATTATTTTACCGTAAATGGAATAAATAATAATATGATTTATGTACATAGTTTTGAATGGTAATTAAAAATATTTAATCTTTAATCTTTAAAATGTATGTTAATACATAGAAGTACGTACGTACGTACATACGTACTTTATTTATTTACTAGCTGACCCGGCAAACGTTGTTCTGCCATTTAAAATACGGTACAACCTTAATATAACGACCCTCAATATAGCGATTTCCTCGATTTAACGAATTTCTCGGAAACCCCCAGGAACTGTCCGTAAGAGCTAATATCAAATATACCTACCTTACCTCAGTTCAACAAATTACTTGATATAACGAATATTTACTTGGTCCCATGCGATTTGTTATAGCGAGTTTGCACTGTATAACAGTATTTCTTCACTACTTAATGGATGTTATTTTACATATAAACCTTCCTCTTCAATCACTCTATCTATTAAAAAAACTACATCAAAGTCCGTTGCGTAGTTTTAAAGATTTAAGCATACATAGGGATATAGGGACAGAGAAAGCGACTTTGTTTAATACTATGTAGTGAAGAATCAAGGATGCCTAAAAAATTAATAAGAGCTACTCGTATAAAAACGCATATAGTTCATTAGGTTTAATTTAAACACCTTATCCCTACTAATATTATAGATGTGAATGTAAGTTTATTTGTTACGCTTTCACGCGAAAACTAATAAACCGATCATCATGAAACTATGTACATATATTTTTGGAGGTATCAGAGGTAACGTAGGATACTTTTTAAGAAAAAAAATATTTTTACGAAAGTTAAAAAAATTATTTGTTAAAATTATCAAAGTGCCCTAGAAAATTAAACTGCTGCCCATTGTCACCGATCTCCTCATTCTGGTTCTCCTGAATAACTGAACCGACCTGCAAGTCGTCCGTGTTGTCCGGCCAGCCGAAGATTGAGAAGGGGAACAGTCCGGAGGAGAACCACGTGTCGAGCACGTCGTCGTCCCTGGTCAGAGTGATATTCTGCGCGGACACCTTGAACCGCTGCTCGGCCTTCGCGAGCGCCTCCGCCTCGGTGTGCGCGGACACCCAGAGCTCCTCGTCGTTCTATAAATATCGTTCAATTATTATTATTATTATCCAGGACAGAGATATTTGGCACTCGGTGCTTTCTGCCTACCCCGTTGGGGACCTGGTATAATGATACCATCAAGTCAGGTCCCTAACGGGGTAGGCACCGTTCTGTAAAATATCCAATAAACCACTCGTTTGAAGGTCCAATGGGAACCGGTTTTGAAATCAACATGCTTAATGCAATGCCTCAAATGTGTCATAAAAAAAATGCTGTCAAAAACATATTGCGCCTATACTACAGCGATTAATGAATGAATAAATTAATTGTGTACGTGTGTGTGTCAGTAATGATATGAAATGTGCTTATTACAAGCAGCAAACAAGCGCATCGAAATAACACGACATAACACAGTGTAACATAACAACTATAATGATAATAATAACTCGTATAATTCCAGCAAGAATCTTCATTGGACTTGAGCAGCATTTGGTTTTGCTGTACCACTCTGAGATAAAAAGGCCGAATAAAACCTTTCGGCGCATTTTGTTGTAATGTTTTAATGTTTTAATGTTTTGTTATCTAACATGTGCACGTACTCGCCGGTGGCTACAGTAAGTACCTATTTAGAATGACGACATCAACACGAGAAAAAATCAACATAAAGCTGGTCGTTAAGTCTTATTGAAGTTTCAGTTTTTGTGATATACTCATTAGGAAAACAAAAACCATCGCATCGCACAAGCGTTCCATAGAAACAGCGCGGGGGTGCGGGGGTGCGGGCATGCGGTCATAATGAACATCAACGCAAACAATGCAATGCGCTATGAGCATACGGTCTGTCCGTGCAACGTACGGGGTCGCGGGGGGCGGCGCGCGCGGCGGGGCGGGGCGCGGGGCGGTCGCGCGGCCGGCCACGCCCCTTCTTGCGGCCCGAGCGCGTGAACCGCCGCCGCGGGCCGTCGCCGCGGCCGGCGGCGCCCTTGCACAATCAACGGATCGCATCAAACCCTCCACATCGTTCGAGCATCCACCATTATGTCGCAACTATTACCTTACGCGGAATAATCAATCTGCATTCTAAATGAGTCAATTCAAATCTTACGTAAACGTATACGCTATTGTTTTGTAAAGTATGATTCCTGGCGGCATTTTTGGGTGGTGATCGAGGATTTCTGAACCGAGTCCTAAAGCGTTTGAGGTCACTTCTAGAAGTTTCTGTGCTTGATTAAAATTTTAAAGCTTTCAAATGGTTTTAATCCATTCGTTGCCACGAGTTTAGCTTCGAGGGAACCGGCGTCGAAGTATTCGGCTCGATGTTTAAAGCCCTCACCTTTGTCTCCGGCAGGGTGACCCTGTAGGCGGGGATGCGGTGCCCCCACCACAGCTGGCGCGAGATGCACCAGTCGCGGATGCTCTCCATCCAGTGGTGCCAGGTCTTCTCGTGCGCGTCCGGGATGATGCGCAGCTCGCCCGACCGCACCGCCTCGATCGCGTCCGCGGCCATCTTGTCGCATTTTATGTACCTGATTGATAAAAATAACGATAAGGGAATTAATAAGAATCGGTGGCCCTAGCACGAACCTCTAGCGACAAAGT
Organism: Passova gellias; assembly: GCA_018249975.1. Taxonomy (NCBI): domain Eukaryota; kingdom Metazoa; phylum Arthropoda; class Insecta; order Lepidoptera; family Hesperiidae; genus Passova; species Passova gellias. The sequence goes on along the minus strand of DWUN01001558.1, from coordinate 41 downwards.
ATTCGTACGGTAAATGGTAAAACAATGTATGAAAAATGTAC
>DWUN01001557.1:0-16229 GCA_018249975.1 Passova gellias | reverse complement strand
GCGTAGTTTTAAAGATTTAAGGGAACTTGGGGATATAGGGACAGAGAAAGCGACTTTGTTTTATACTATGTAGTGATACTGTTGTTTGGAGCAGATAGCTAATTACATTTCTTGTATCAATAATTTGGTATGTGTCATTGTCATGAAAATTTATTAAAGTTTAATATTAATGTCAATGTTTAAATTTAAGTATTTAAATCGAGTTTATAACGAATTTAATAAAAAATCAATTATTAAAACACCTTAAGACGATCAAAAGCTAAGAGCTTAAGACAATCTACTCAAATAAAAAATGTTATTGCAATCAAATCATCCAATGAATCTAAAATTGTTGGTCCAATCATCTTGCTTTACATTTGCCATTACATATTTTTTATTCCGAGCGGGTAGTCTTTTTATCATTGGTGTTGTTACCTTATCTCAGTAGTGTCAGTTTGTTCCTCATTATCATGTAAATTGTTCTAACAACTTGTTATGGGGCATATTTGTTTCATCTATCGGTTACAACTATTGCTGTATTGTTTATTGATAATGATATCAATTTAAATCAATAACACCACATTATATAAATAGTCAGAACCTAATAGCTCATCTATATCAATGTAAGAAGATATTTGAATGAGAAAAACGATTGTTTTCATTACGAGCCTAACAGGCCCGAAAGGAAACAATCGGGGTGACTGTTATTTTTGAATTAAAAGCCAACGTTTTATCTGCTTAAATTATTGGATATGGGAACCGCACTGAACATTTTCAAAAAAAATTTTAGAGTGCAATGAATGTCAGTTTTTTTTATTAATCAAATAACCGAAATATAATTATGAAAGATGCAGGTTATTATAGTATATATATATATATAAAAAATTATTAATGAAATGTAATATTTACCTTAGTGCTTGAATTGTCTTCTAGTTTCTTCGGCACTTCTGTAACCGTGTCCTGGTAGCCCTCGGCCCCGGGCGGGCAGTCGGGCAGGTCCATCTTGACACACTACACTTGACAGTTTATGACCATAAATCGATCATAAACTCACAGTCATTGATCACACTGTCACTTTTTTTAGAAAAATGTCTTATCTTCGTAATTCTCTAATTTGATCCGTGCACAACTGTGAAACAAAACATAATTATCAGAGCGCCATATCTGCCGATGTAACCATGGTATTGAATATTAATACAAACTGATACTTACATATTCCAAATATATTAAGATATACGCATAGAGTACCTGTAAGGTGCTGTAACCACAGGGTCTTAAGAACACAAACACAACATCTGACGACCATAAATGACCACCAGCCTATTTAACTTCCATTGTGACTTAAAGTGTGAAACAACAATCACTGTTAAAAGTTCTACAACCTTATTCATGAAAGCTCAATAGCCACCTCAACACCTACCGAACATGTTGAGGACAAGTGAGAAAATAACATACCATAGCTAAAATATCTCTGTTGAGTTTTTATAAATGAGGATTTAGTTTTTAAAAGTCAAAAATGTTGTGTATACATATATATTATTTACTGTGCTCTTAACTCAAACAATGTACACAGATATTGAATATTACAAACCTCGTGATTTGTCATATTAAATATACATTTTTTTTTTTCGTTACCTTTTCATGTTCTTATTCTAGGTAATGTAAACCAATACCTATAATGGTCTCTTGTAAGTTATAAAAATTATTTTCTTAAAGCAAGTTATTACATAACATACATTTTTTCTTTACTAAACACAAGGCTGGTGTGCTGAGTTTCTGTAACAGGCTACTTACAGAAAAAGGACTTTATACTTTTGAAAATGGAATTCTCTGGCTACAGGATATAGCTTACATTCTTTATATTGTCATTTGCAAGTCTATATTATGATTGATTTAAGCTGAGAAACTTTTACCATTTTATAGTAATATAATTTATCATATTGTTGCGTATATCAATGAGAATGTTACCTACTAGATAATACAGAAAATTTAGGATGAAGCATGTCTTATATGTCAGATACAATTATATCCGATATGGATAATGTCACCCATATAACTAAATATGTGGGTCAAAAGTAACATTAATGCTATATTATCAATCTTATAATTACACAAAAAATTTAAGTCAACAAATTGAGCAACATCAGGCATTGTCTTAAGCCAAGATGTATTCATGTATATACTTTTTCTATGAAATTTCAGACTACTTACGTGATTATATAATGCGATTTGATAATCAAATAGTGTTATTGTGGAAACTTATGAGGTTTACTGTTTTGTAGCTGGACAGTGGTGTTGCAAGAGACCATCCAAAAAGACCTCATAGGAAAATTGGGTTATTTTTGTAACAATCTAAGAAGAGGCAAAAGGGCAAAGTGACCGAGTATAAATTAAAATTTAAAAAACCGTACATACATTATAATAACCATAATGTTTCCAACGTTCACCATAGCGGACATTTAGGTACAACCTAGCAACAATAACCTAATAACAATGAGCATCAGACTGTAAATACATTACGATAATCTTGTCTTTTAACCCTTAAGTTACTACTTAGCTATTTTATTTTAAACGTCATTAGCAATTGAAATAAAACTAAAAAAGTATTGCATATAATACTTACTTACCAATCAGATTGGGATTCTTAAACTTGTTTTGCAGTGTGTTTGATGGATAGACAATATAAACACTGTTCAATATGTGGAATGTGAATAGTTGCAGCGAATTAACTATGCTATGTAGAGTGATTTTAGGAATAGACTGTTTGGGTTCAATAACACTGAGAAACTAGTCAATTTTACATTTAGCGAGTCACAGGTCACAAGACCCTTTTATTTTCAAATCATCTGTCGATCAATCTATGTTGCATCCATTCCGTAATCGTAACATTAAATCTTTACTGTTATTACAAAAGCGTAAAATCAATACTAACCTGTTAGATGCAACAGGAGCTAATCATCATATAAGTGTCGAAAGTACTTGCATTCAAAAACACACACCGTAAAAATAATGCGAAATAATGGATTTTCCTCTAAGACAGCAGATCCTATTCGTTTATGTTTGTTGCTAGAATAGAATTTAACTACCACAATGGCGATAGTATATTAATAGTTATCTATAGCGATAGCCAACTGTCAGCCGTCATTATAATTCACGAAGCAAATGCAGAATTTCAGAGACTGGGGGATATAGCCGGAAGAGTCCTCTAGTGATGTGGCACCAGGTATTGTCTTTGAATTCTTAAGAATTATAATATTCAACGCAAGTAATTTTGCTCTAAAATAAACGAAGTGTTAAGACTTTCTGCTATTTTAACATCATTTATTAATCATAGAAATTCAAATTGAAAAATTGTACTGACGGACGAAGTCTTCATTTGTCAATAATTGGAATTTGTTTTCATTTTGCAACGTCTAGTAGAAAACTTCCAGCATGATTGTTCGATGAATATGAATTATTAAATACGTCATTTACCTTAGAATGTCTGTTTCTAGGTGGCAACAATCTTTTATTCAATTATTTAGTCAGCAACACCGCTAGTGGACTGTGCTCTGCAGCCCTGTTTGTTTTAAACGCTTTTCTGCGCATAAGCTTTTTACGTAGAACTACATTTCAAATATTGTATTGTTTGTGTTTATTCGTAAAGAATTCAAGATTCGATTATTCTTACATACACACAGAATTCACAAAATCGCAATATAACTTTTTTTAAGAGTATTAAAATAGACTTCGACATTTGATAAATCTTGCGGCATAGAAAACTGCTGATAAAGATATAAAAAAACGTAACTTTGAAACAGGTTCATAAGATACAAATGTTGCAAAATATGGTGTCCATAATTACTTTGAAAAACTAGTTTGAGTAGCTTTCATATAATTTAAATTGAACTGAGAATAGAAATAAATCCATACCTATAGCAGTTCCGTCTTTAGGAGATACCTATTTCCCGCAGTAGACCTCTAAAGATTGATGAATGCATGTATACGTTTTTGTTTATAAATTAATACTTAGTAGGTTGACATGTATTCTCTCTATTCAGAATATGATATATGACAGACATTAACTTACGTATTCGAAGGAGTGCGAACATAAAATATGGCTACCTATTATAGTCCAATGAAATTTCGGTTTTACTAAGTAGTGAACTAGGAATGTCACTTTACAAATTAAATTAAAGCCACTAATTATTTATCTATTTCTGCTTTAATTTTTATGATGTAGAATCTACAAGATCGTCCATCTAGAATTCATACTAAAGTAAACCACTGCCAGATGTATAAATTTATTTTAAGAAACATTACCATAAGTCTACAACAGACTTCCACGTAGCAGTCACGGAACGTGGATTTGGACTGTTTTGTTAATTTCCTATCAAAATTAATTGATGGTTAAATAAATTTATCGAGAAACGGTACAATAGAATAAAATTTATTTCTAGAAATTAATACTTATCAAAAGCAATTTATCAATACATAATTTCGCATAGAAATATCTTGAATCGTTTCATAGATTTATACGAAGTAGATAGGTTACAGAAAGTTTATTAGAAAAATATAAATTAAACATGTCAAACTTATTTTTAATAAATAGCTTAAACGAAATGATAAATTTGTTTACATATAATTGGCTTAAGTGATTGATTTTTATATACTTGGGTCAAGAATCTCACGTAACGGCAAAGATTTCGTGGAGTATGATTTCATACAAATAACAAAGCACACGCGAAACTTTTCGCATTAATTCAAGAGGGCATTCACCGCAGTAAGCATCTCGTTGCTAATTAGACTTGAGGATTAACTTACAGGTAGAGTTACCTGCAGTCTGCGTGTTGCGGCCGGCACGGTCAGCCACACAGTCCAGACGCGATGGTACGCGGACGCGCGCGTTTTGCCGGCTTTGTCCCGCGCTTAGTTTACTTTTACGCATCTGTCTCTATCGTTTTGTGTGCAGACTATGGAATTCCCATAGAAATTAAACTATGGGACACCGGCCGAACACCCTTAGTACACATGGTAGATGTTACAAATGAATTCGGTTTAAAAGTGCTCGCGGAACATAATTTCTTGAATGATAATAATATAGCCTTTTCACCCTATGGTTTAATGGGAATATTGGTGGCCTTGTACGAGGGAGTGGATGGCGAGTCGTCCTATCAGATTCAACGCGGTATGCAATTACCTTGGAATAGGAATGTAATGAGAATAGGATTTAGAGATATACATCGGACGTTGAAAGTAAGTCACTAAACAATTCTTTATGTGCCGTTTAAATTAATAAACATCTTTGTGTATACTGTTTATTTTGTACAAGTTTAAATAGATATCGTTACAAAAAAATTGATGTTAAAGTGTGTGTATATATTTCAATGACTGCAATACTTAGATTTTAAACATCACATCTAAATAAAAAATAAGAGTTTACCAAGTATTCTTTTATTTCAGACTTACTTTGTACCAGAAGAAGGTTTCCTAGCGGGATTAGCGCTAAATAATGAAAATGTTACATTTAATGAAAGTTACAAAAAGATTTTACGTTTTTATGGCTTTGATTTAGAAAATGAAAAAATACCAACTTCGGGACCAAATTCAAATGATACTATCGTAACAACAACAACTACAGAGCAAAGCCTGACAACTATGGCAGCCGATAAGATGCCAACTACAATTCCAACAGAAAGCGTCACAGAACGTGATGATCCATCCACAACTCCCACAAAAGAAGAAACTACAATTAATCCGGACGTTGAAACTATAACTGATATAGACCCAAGAGATAAAACTTCGGCATTAACTACTTCATCTGCTGCGTCTAACGCTGAATCTACAACTTCTCTTATCTCTGAAATGACAACTTTTCGATCCACAACATTCGAAGAAAGTGCTAGTACAAAAACGACGGTTCAAATGATGTCCACGGTCGAAATGATCTCTTCTACACTACCCTCGTCGACAGAAATACCTTCTACAATTATCGTTACAGAATCTACTATAGAAACAACTTCTACTGAAACTTTTAGTACAACAACTTCGACAGAAATACCATCTGAAATTACGACTACAGCATCTACCACAGAATCAACTTCTACTGAAACTTCAACTATACCCACCTCGACTGAAATACCTTCTACAGTGACGATTACAGAATCTACCACAGAATCAACTTCTACTGTAACTTCTCCTACATCAACTATAACTACTTCAGGTATTGACAATTTAGAAACGACATCAACATCTGTATCAGATCAGACAACGACCGATTTGTCAGATACCTCCAGTACAATGACGACCATACAAATGACTGAATCGGTAGGTACTGCTAGCACGGTCCCAGATACATCTGAAACTGCACCATCAATGTTTACTACTGATAGTATGCTAACGGATTCAACAACATCAACACTAGAAACTCTAGAGAGACGCAAGAGATCGAAAGTAAATTGTTTATTACCAAAACCAGCAATTACGGATGATCATTTGATTTATCGGTCTTTTGATATACCTCCTGAGACAGTAATTGCACAGGCAAGCACGGACAACATGTTTTTAGCGAACGGATTGAGAAGTGTACAGGTTAGTATATTTACATACGAAATTGTTTATTTTTTAAATTTTAATAATGTTAAATATTATTAGTAGACTGAATAAGCAATACATTTTTTCCACAGGTGACGTACATGCAGTACGATACGGTGCTGGAACACGCGTATTTGCCACACTTGGAGGCTTCGGCACTCCGTTTGCCATTGGACAGTGATCGGTATTATCTTCTAGTGGTCCTGCCCTCGCGGGGCGGTGCCGCCGAGCTGGGCCGACTGCTAGCTCGCATGGCGCGGGAATCCGACCTGTCAGACGTGCACGCGGCGCTGCGACCGCGACGCGTCCGTGCAATTGTCCCCAGTTTTATAGTGAAAGGTCACGTGACTCTTACTACGGACTTGCAAAAGGTTTACAACAGCTTTTAATCTACATCTATACATATAATTAAACTGTAGAAGGATTCAATTCTGTACATTTAATAAAACTTAAAATAAATCCCCTAGTGGTCTTCATACAAGTAACACAAGCCAAGAAAATCATTTTGAAAATGTTGTCTGTCTGTCTGTTGTCCGGTTTTCATGCAAAAACTACTGGACCGATTTTGATGAAACTTCTTTGCTACATAGTTATTAGTCCTCGGCAACATATAGGCTATATTCTATTATGAAATACTCCGAATGCTGCCCAAGGTCACTATTCCACGCGGACGAAGTTGCAGGCAAGAGCTAATATAGAATAAACAAAATCTTACATATTGCCTTTGTACCTAAGATTTTAAACGCAAAACGTATAATAACGTATATAAACGTTAAATTTGCCGTGGAAGATTTTGTTTGAATAATATCAGGTACAGCTATATAAATCATATGAATGGCCAGTTGGCGTAGTGGATAGTTAGATCCAAACTGCCAGGTTTATGGGTTCGATTTCCACCGGTTCAAATATTTATATGATGTTGAATGTTGGTTTGTGCCTGGCCATAAAATTATCTATGTATCTACGTTAATCGGCTAATGTAAAGTTATTATGATTATAAATATCTTAGCCTATCAAATTATATTTCTTAAATAATTCAATTTTAAATACATTTTTTTCTCTTCTTTTTTAAAGTAAGCCATACAAAGAACTTTTCCATAGAAGGCATGTAATTACTTGCAACGTTCACCTGACGTTAGTTTTACAGCTCGGAATTCGCGATGTTTTTGAGCCTCGCCAACATGACTTCACACCAATGACCCGGCAGCCCGGAGTATACGTCCGCAGCATCGAACAAGCCGTCTCGGTTGCCATACGCAAATATCAACCAGACGACCACAAGAAAAATCGTAAGTTCCATGGAATAATTAGAAATTTTCATTCGATAAAGAGCTTCTTTAGAGAACTGGCCTGCAATAGCGACCGATCGCAGCACATGGCGCAACAGAGAGGAGGCCTTTGCCCAGCAGTGAGACACGACGTAGGCTATTTAAAAAAAAAGTTTTACTTTACCTATGGCTTACAGTTAATGTGCACATGTACCTAATACGTACTTATTAATTTGATAAGTTAGTCCAATCCGTAGTCAGTACCTTGTAATAGCTAATGGTACGTAGGGTACTGTTTCTATTGTGACCAGCTTAATTACATGCGGTCGGACGTGTTAGCGAGCAGCGCCCGCGATGACCCGCAAGAACGGGTCGCGTCACGCCCCGCTGGCTCCATCGGAAGAACCTTGAGACATGGACGCCCTGTTTGTTATGATGTAAACATTACTTATAATAAATATGTATTCATTATCAATATACCTACGATACACACTAATATTTTACTACATTATGAATGCCGTAAGTTTTCGTTTTACTGCCGCTGGTACCATGTAATTAGTACTTCCGTACTTTATAATTGTACTGATTCACTTGTCAGTGGTTGACTGTTGTCTTGGTTTAGGGCGGGGACTAGAAACTGGTTGTTTTCGTTGCCAAAAGTACAAATAGCGCGGCGCTAAGTGGCGAGAGCGTACCGAGCGTGTCTATTGTCTCGGCGCGCCGCCGGTGGCGCAACGCGGCGACACGCGCATTTGCGTCCATTGATGCGCCGCGCGGCCGCTTGCTCGGGGAGTCAAGCACCGACATAAACAATTAGGAAAATCACCCGTTGCAACAACGTTCAAATCGACATGAATGCCTAATAGCGAGATGGAAATCGTGATTCGTCGATATTTCTAGCTTTTCAATTATGTACGTAACTGAAAAATTGCGAGATGATTGTTTCCTGTGACTGCGAATAATTTAGGTACGCTTCCATGGTCGGGCGCATTTATATAGCAAGGACGCAATTTATACAAACGGTAATAGCCCGACTTATGACTGTACCGTCGAATCTATTCATTGTGTAACTCAAAAATTGGACCGTTCTCATAATTTGCCTAATGTATCATCATTAGACCCCCGCTCGATATCATATAGGATTTTTTTTAAACTCGAGATAGCATCTTTCTTACGACAGCGTTACTTTAAAATATACCATTTAGAATTCCGTTAATAAATTGAGTGCCCTTTTTTCAAGTATTTTTTTGTTTCAGGATTCGTTACGAATCGCCACAGGGTGTACTTCTCAGCGACATATCCTTTTCTTTATTTCGTAATGGACTCCAATATACATGTGTCGCTAATGGCGGGAAAAATGGTTGATCCTTTGAATACACGAATATTATAATTATACACTGTTTAATTTAGATGTCCCCATACTTCTATAAATACGATGATCTAAGTGTGCAAATTTGATATTAATTCTTAAGTAGTAGTACCTATTCATAGAAAAGAGTACTGTGCATCTCAAGACTTTGTAACTGGGTGCTTTATCCACTTTAATACTTGCCACTAAGTAAAATGACACCAAAACAGACTAATTTGAATTATCTTTGTGGGGCTATTGACAATTCCAATAATGGATTAAAAAAAATATTTTGTAACGAATTTAGAGGGGATCGCTTATTCGAGAATTCAAGAAAACTAGGTCTAAATGAGAAACCAATTAAAAAACTGCAAATACCACCCACCCAATGACTAATCATAACAACCCTGACCTGCTCATGAATAAATTATTGTGTTGTTTTCGAGTATGTTGCCATAACGGAAATAAAACATTATTTGTGGTTTACGTTTATTTATACATTACACTTCTCACTTTGCCCTCTTGGATTTTATCTTCCTCAAGTAGAACTCCAACTCCTTGCCCTCCAGCACGTAACCGTCAGCACGGCCACATTGTCCGGGTCGACTCGCAACACATGCTAGAAACAAACATTGTATTAGTTTTCTGTTATACATGAATTCCACTATGTTCTGATTAAAAACTAGTCAGAGTAACTATGACAGATAGATCATGCAGTTGCAAGGCTGTTCCCAAAACGGTCCCAACCAATGAATGCAACCTCGAAACTTCTCGATTTCATCATTCAGTAAATATTGGTACATGGTACAAAAATATAGGCACAAGTAGTGAGCAGTAGTACATGAACAAAGTACAAAATGTATTCTTCTCATTTAAGTTTCAATTTTATTGCTAAATCCAAATAGTTTCATCCAAAAATTGTTTGAATATTAAACCAACTTAATTGCAAGTTTCAGTTAATATGACAATTTTAAATAATTCTTGTATTTAAGTCATTGTTGTTTATCAGTAAGTTGCAAATGTGTATGTATATATGGGGCACAGGTATCAGAGTGAATTCAATTTGTATTAAGTTTACTTACCTAATAAACGTCCAGTATGGAATTGTTCCTCAAGTCCAGCCTCAACCTTAGACAGACGTTGTCTTGACAGATACTTCTTTGCGGTTTTCTTGCTACGCTTCTTATTGATGATTGCATCCTCGGCTTCAGTCTGTAATGATCATATTAAATTACACTTTACATGTACATGTAATAGAGATCAATATATCTTTAGATCTTCACATTTTGCAGTTGCAGAATTCAGCAAGTCTAAATAATCATATTCGATCATATGACACGCAAATTGTATCATCATATATATGACATCCGCATTTTATTGTTGCACTGTTGACATGAATTTCCTCTCAGAAAGAGTAAAGTAAGGCCATACTTTTCCACACTTATTGGCCAGGGGTGAAATGGCAGTCTTTAGATGGCTTCAAAAACAGAACTGTTAGGTTTTATTGGCTTTCTCACTATTTTCTTTACTAGACAATTATATCAATCATAAAACACGTACCTTATTATATTACCTAAGCTGATATATTACAGTTCTAATCACACCTATTAACTGTAACAAGCCTCTAAAACAACAAAACAACAGCAAAGATACATGTCAATATGAAGAAGCCCACAGATACAGCTGTTAAAATTATTTCTAGAACGATTTAATAACTAATGAACTTACCAATTTAGCTCCCTTCTTTCTACCGAGCGGCAGGAGGTAGTGGGATTCATACCACTGTCTGAAAGGAGTGGCATCGACCACCACAATGGCATTCTTCACCAGAGTCTTGGTACGCACCAACTCATTGTTGGAAGCATTGTACACCACGTCAATGATGCGGGTCCTACGGGTGGCGCCTGCAATACCACACATTGAGACCTTTAACACCGTTCAAAACTTAAACCAAATAAAAGCAAGAAAACATTCTAATGCTTTGTCATAATTCACTGTTTGACAATATTCTTCTTAGATGTAATGGGTAAGGTTCTTTTAGTCGACCACTTCACCCAAGTGAAAGTATTTACATAAAATTGATACTTATATACAGGAACCTATTTTAGTGTCTAATTATGAATGAAAGATGGATGTTCTGATTCCGTTTGTATTTTTCGTAAATTTAAAATATCCAAATACAACACTGAGTGTCGGTATTTAAAAAATGACTGGACTTACATTCCGAGCCCCAGGCAAAGTTTCCAGTGTCGAGGCGCAAAGCACGGTACTTGAGGTTGCCACCACGGGAGCGCACCAAGTGGATGCGCTGTGAGCCAAGCTACAAATAACAAAACATTTAACAATTATATCTAGACGTTTAAGAGATAAAAATAATACAGAACAGCATTATATATTCGCATCTAGGGTACAAAGAGCAGATACTTTAACTACGTGTGATTCTGGAGAATACCAAAATTTATAGGTTACAAACAATAAATTTACCTTGGTGTTAGCAGCCGGGCGACCTAACTCATATTTCCTCTTCTTACGAATGGGAGCGCGTTTGCCACCAGTAGCCCTCCGTTTATGCCAGTGATCACGACTGATACCTGAGACATTCGACACAAGTTGTTATTATTAACGGCTCCAATCAATGTGCACTATTTACAATATTGCAATTTATTTACAAAAATAAATCTACATCACACACGTCGGATAATAACACCACTTAATTTCAAGTCCGATTCATATTTTTAAAGATACACGACTTAGATTTTGCACGATATTTTCACTACAAAAGAAACATACTCACCCATCTCGACTGGGTCAGAAGGAAAAGGTTTACTTGACGGATGGCAGTACTATCTATGGCAATGTGTCTCTGTAGTCTACGCCTACGGTCTAACCTTAAAAAACACTTCAGACCGGCTTTATTGTAAACTCAAATATTATATTACACAATTGTAAAAAACTGTATTTTTTTCTAAAGTTCTTATAGTATATTGTTACCAATATATAATCCTTTGAAGACATTAATATTACTTTGCAGGAAAACGCAAAGGACCGCGTAAAAGGGCGCCCTTCCTAAAATACAAATTTCACTCTTGCTCCTATATTAAATACTTCAATACTTATTAGATACCGAATCAATCATAATTGTGAACAAACACTTAATACTTATTTCAATAAATAAGCTATTACAATATTTTTCCTACAAAACTAAATTATGTCGTTGTTTTTCGTGGTTTTTGGCAGTAATATAGAAAACAAATGAAAAACGAAAAAAATTTGTATTTAGAAATTTTGATAACAAGCCAGCACTAAAGCTTATAAAAAAAAAATTGGGCGCGCTTCTATAAACAAGTTTATGATGAAATAATATACATAGATTTATGTAAGTACTTAGAATATTGAACATTTTATAATTTCAAAAACACGTACATAACAATACTTTAACGTTCGGGTGGTGTCATGAGTTATTATTAATTTAAAAAATTAGGAAAAGAGTAACAATAATAAAGCCCTTATCAAAAATTGGTGTTTAATGACACATAATAGAATGTGCTGTTTTCGAGTAAAATGATAATAATAGATAGCTTCTAATATGAATTCATGAGCTCTGTATTGTATATTTTCATGGAATCTACAATTCAAAGAAGAGTATATAATAGATCTATATACTAGGTGAGCTAGTTAAAATACCAAAATAATTAGCGTATAAAAATAAAATAACATTAGAGCTTGTAACTGGCCCTAACGGTGTTAACTTGTTCCAGTTATTATCTGTTCTAAAAAAATGTAAGCACAGCAATACAAACAATCGTACAATTGTAATCGCCAAACAGCAAAAAGATGTGATGGTTTTTCTGTTTTTTTATTCAAACTTATCATTCTGTTTGGCTTATTGAATATAATTATATAGCTTCTAAATTAAAAAAAAAACTCTTGTGACATTAGATTTGACAGCATATAGCGTGTGTTCTGTGGACTGTCGGATATAGCGACTTAGCGGCAGATTGGTTTACTTTACTGTGCTACGATAGATTTTATAAGCGAATAAGTTGTTAGTCAATCTTTTTTCAAACTATCTCTTTGTACTCTGAAACAATTATTTGATGTAATAGTTTTAAAGTAGCACACAACAATGTCTACAGACTTTTATATACGTTATTATGTTGGCCACAAAGGAAAGTTTGGACATGAGTTTTTGGAATTCGAGTTTCGCCCGGATGGTAAACTTCGTTACGCTAATAATTCCAATTATAAAAACGATACGATGATTCGCAAAGAAGCATATGTTCATCCTTGCGTTATGGAGGAGCTTAAACGAATAATTGTTGACTCTGAAATAATGCACGAAGACGATCGCTTGTGGCCACAGCCTGATAGAGTTGGCAGACAGGTAAGTTTGATTAATATAATTCATATACTTCTACTGAACCTATAACAATAAATTTGGTAGTTTTCGAGTAAAAAGACCCACAACCCGTTGGATTGCTATTTACGAGACAACCTGTACATAAATATAATGTGGGGGAGAAATCTGATTATGTATTTATATTGTATATTGTTTTATAACTTTTTTCATATTGATGTAATAATTGCAGGAGCTAGAAATTGTAATAGGCGAAGAACACATCTCATTTACAACCTCAAAGACTGGATCACTAGTGGACGTGAACCAATCAAGAGACCCAGAAGGCCTGCGGTGTTTCTATTATTTAGTGCAAGATCTCAAGTGTTTAGTGTTTTCTCTGATTGGGCTACATTTTAAGATAAAGCCGATATAGATAATGTTTTATAAAGATAGTACTAATGCATTTTAATAAAACATTTTTGTACTATGTTTCGTTTTTTATTTATAATTATATTTTATTTTTATGGATATGTGAAATGAATTATGCTTTTAAGGGGCACAGCCTGGAACAAAACCCCTTTGTGATTATTCAAGTTATGTCCGGCCATATCTTCTGTACATACCTAATGTAAACTTTATCGCTTTTACTTTCAAGACGTACATTATTATTTTTCTATTCTGAATGCAAGAAAGGATCTTGGCACATTTCCCTAAACAATTTGTGAGGATGAATTAGATTTCACTTCTAATAGCTTTTAAGTTGTATAGATATATAATGTATGGAATGATTTGCACAGAATTGCTGTTACATGACAAAATGTTAAATAAATTATGTGACATGATTGACATTACTTTATGTAACTAAATTTTTTCATGATACTAATGTTTACAACTGTACATAATTTCCTGTATGTAGTGGTGGTAGAGACAAAGACAGTTGAATTTTTTAAACAAAACTAAATAATTTTTTTGACAATAGTTCTTTACCAGTGAACAAAACTAAAAATCCGCGACATTGGCGTGTATTACACACATTTTGCTACAAATTATGAATAATCGTGAGATAACTACGAGATAAGTAATTTTTTTGTATCACTACATAGTATGAAATAGTCGCTTTCTCTGTCCCTATATCCCTATGTATGCTTAAATCTTTAAAACTATGCAACGAATTGTGATGCGTTTTTTTTAATAGATAGAGTGATTGAAGAGGAAGGTTTATATGTAAAATAACATCCATTAAATAGTGGAGTAATACTGTTATAGTTTATATGATAGAACAACGTTTGCCGGGTCAGCTAGTGTAATATATGCCTAAATGAAAGTGAATTCGTGGTTAAACGTAGGATTGCTCAGTACCGCCCCTGTCTGGATTGTCTGTGATACAACCGGCTACGAGGCCGATACAAGGCTGGATACGAGGCTGAGTGTGTTATGGTAATGTCAGCACGGTCCGCGGCTGTACGTGGTGATGGAGGCGGCTGGCGGCGGCGACCTGTGCGCGTACGTGGTGGCAGCGCGGGGCGGCGCGCGCGGGCTGGCCGAGGGCCGCGCGCGCCCGCTGGCCGCGCAGCTGGTCTCCGCCGTGCGACATATGCACGCGCGCGGCGTCGTGCATCGGTCAGTGTGCCATTCATATGCATATCCATATACATAGTCTGCGCTAGCGCGCTGGCTAGCTCCGGCTCGGTAGACTACACGCTTTATAACATACTCTAACACGGTTTCTCCGCGATGTTTTCTTTGATTTTCAAATGTTGAGTTATACAACGCGCGTAACAAGTTGGAGGTGCGTGCTAAGATATGACACGGACGTCCGCAGTGGCTGACTGAGTTTCAAAACACTAGGCCATCAATGTTTACAGGGAACATATTATTTGACTTTACTTACATTTTTTTGTTATCAGTTCAAAATGAAAACTACAAGTCAATTTTTAAAAAGTATGTAGGTACACCTATATGTTTCTTTTAACATATGTCTGTATTACCGTCCTAAAGTGAGGTTTAATTTGATTGCTTATTATCGGACAATCCGAGCAATGCACTTTGTTTTCCCACACAATTTCTGTGATCCACAGATCAAGGGCGTACTGGTTACAGAGCAGTAGCTTATAGAATTGTTAAACTGTCCCAATAATGAATGACAAACTGTTATCCTGTAGTAATCAAGACGTCGATTGTTTCAGGGATCTAAAGATGGAAAATATCATGTTGGATTCTACAAAGCAGTACATCAAAATCGTTGGTAATTCGAAATTATTTATAAACGTATGTAAAACATTGTTTAGAAAATATTTTTGGATTCGTTTCGAAAGTGTGATCTAAAACGCACATGTCTAGTGGTGCAATGAGTCACGTGTATATTTAGCGACATGCAGTCTGTTTCGGTGCCAGCCGCGCGCGGAGACGGTGTGGTCGGTCAGGTGAGGTGGTTACGTTCACATAGGGTTACCGCATGTAAGAAACGTTAATGACATAAAAAATACTTCACGAACTTTATACCTGTTTTAGTTCTCGTTCTTCAGCTTTGTCGTTCCAAAAAAAAGCCCGCTGAAACAACTCCCAGCACTCTTTTAATAAATATGAAGGCGCTCTGCGTCAGACCAGGGCTGCTGGTTTGTGCATGTCCTTTGCAAAATCTATACTAATAATATAAAGCTGAAGAGTTTGTTTGTTTGAACGCGCTAATCTCAGGAAATATTGGTCCGATTTGAAAAATTCT
>DWUN01001556.1:0-16236 GCA_018249975.1 Passova gellias | reverse complement strand
GAAGCACCACGTAAAGCAACTACGCTCCGAACTCAAAAGTAATGGATAAAAAACGGATAAATGTCATAAATTAGAAGCACTAACTTGACTAAATATATTAGGAATTACATTAAATAAATCCAGTTGATTAAGATTACTATATATTACATTGTGTCCTATTTTAAGAAAACCTCGCAGGAAACTATGATTTGGTGAACACGGCGTGATTTTGCTTGTGCAATGTCGCGACACGTCAGGTTTATAGGGCTAAATGTTATCAAATGTAATAATATTTAAACTGATATATTATGATTAAATTATACAGTAATATTTTAAATGAAATATGCAAGATAATTTTGAGCACACTAATTCGCAAAAATAGTTTAGGTGGTTTATAATAAAATTTAATTGCAATACAAAAATTATATTATTAATTAAAAGTAATGTTAGAATGATAAAAAACACGTTTAATTTCCTTTTCCTTTTCTGATGTCGATAATCTTTGAAATTGCATTCGATAGCCCACGGGAACGACGATGAGATCTGAAAAATAAGTTAATATTTTTTAAACTTTTTATCCAATATTGTACGAAAGGAATAACTGTCATAATTATTTCTGTTCATGTAAATGTTACACCCTTGTATACATTTGTTATGCCTTGAAACGTTTGTTGAACATTTTGATATTATTGACTATTTGATTATTTCTTTTCAGTTCACATTGTGTATTGAACATTAACATGTACGAGTACACATGTACACATGTACACAGTACACAGTACACAATATTAGAACATGTATACAATATTAACATATTGTGTATTCGTTTATATTGTGTATTAAACAAATTGTTTTGTTTTGCTGATGTGGAATGGAATACACAATAAAGTTTGCAATTTAGTTATGATAAATTGTCTACGGAATGTTTTAATATGTAATATTTTCAATTATCGAAACTTATTAGACTCACACATTATAGTATGCAATCTCAAGTAAAACAGTGATGATGGAGACAGCGAAGCCATACAACATCAACACGAGAACTGGCTGGAGGTCGTTGAACCCAACGCTACTGAACGAAGACACCCTGTACGCGCAACGAGGCTTTGGGACCTGGAGACGCCCGCACAACGCTGATCTGATGCCGGACTCGTGGAGTTGTTTGAAACTGATGCATAAGGAGGAGCATTTTATTAACACATTTTATAAGCAGAGTTTACTGGTTTAATTTTAATAGTCATATTTTGAGAAAATCATCTATGATTAATTTCTCAAAAACGTATCAAACAAAAACCAAAATAATGGATGATGTTCAGTTTACACGATTGTGTACTCTTTGAGAACAATTTTAAAAGAATAATAATTGCATACACAACTCTAAGCAGTTCCAGGTACGGTGAGTCTTTTTTTACAGGAACTAGAGGATCGAATCCCTTCATAAAGTCCACTTCCATTAGATCGCACTTTTCCTGCTGCAAGAAGATCTGCTCTACGCGACGGTACACCGGCTCCACGATGGAGTGGAATGCGAACAGACCCTGGAATTGTATTGGAATAGAATTGCTTTTATGGGAACAGAGTAGCAAGTGATCAGGCTACGGGCACAAGTGGCCGCTGGTGTCCACGTGTGCAACCAACTGGTAATAGGACTTAAGGATTGGGGCTATCAGTGAGAATTATTTGAGTTACTGATAGGTTATTAACAATATTAGTTAATTAGTCTTCGTTAATAAGAGGTTTGCGGGGTTATGATTGTTAGTAACGTAAGTCCAATTAGTACAATATAAATGATTTTATAGTTTATAAAATTTGGAAGGTGAATTAGAACACTCTTCACCTTCCAAATTAGAATTTTTCTTTACATGATCGAAACTGTGTTCTAGTCAAATTTATACTTTACCTGTCTGATTCTCTCAACTCCTTCGTTGAGTTCGTAAAATTGCGCTTTTCCTCTTTCAGGCTCCAATCTGTTGTGGATTTTAATCCTTATTGGATCCTTGTAAAGCTGAACAGACAAAATGTCATCTTCAATTCGCTTAAACTACCATCCAATGCACCAATTAATAAGTTTTACAATCTATTTTACTATTATATTCTATTCTTCAGTTGCGTAACATTTTGTAGGTTTAGTGCAGTAAAGAAATGCTGTAACCAGGTCAATGGATACAAGATTGACTTCAATTGATTCCGTTAATCTTTCTATAAGATAAGCTTACATGAAAAATGAAGTGATTGTAATCAACATCGTTAGCAGCGATGGTGATTTTGGAATGTGCCATTTGCTCCAACGTTCTGATGGCGTTCGAGGGTGCTTGTAACAGTACCACGATGTTAGCGGAGTAGGCCGCGTACAGGGCCATTAGAGTTGTGAATACCACCAGAACTATTATACGACCTATAAAAAGAATATAAAGTACCACAGGAACAAATGTTGCAGGAAAAAAGATTGCGCTGAGCAAAGATATGGAAACGCAATGATTGTAAATGCCTAATACTCAAATCAAACTGATAATAAGAACATAGACATCCTTTTTTTTTTGAGAACTAAATGCTCCAGGCTCTGAATACATGGGTCAGCCTGTCAATAGTGGAAGTAGCCTTGGAGCATATTCAGTAACAGGTTTGTGTTCATGACCGATACAATTGAAAGAATGATTACAATTGAAGGATTACAATTTAGCCATTAAAAGTGACAGTAAAACAAAGATAGCTTCTTTCATACAGTAGTAATTACCAGATATCCTTGTTGGTTCCATAGCACACCCCTGCTGACTTACGGCGCTCATAGTTAAAAGTAGAGCATCTCCGACGGTACCATCTAGTTGGGATGGAGTCTGGACAAAAAGAAAGGCTATTGTATATGACGTCATCCTAGCACTACTTGGCCGGAAGATAAGGGCAGTTAAATTTCTCTTTAATCAGAGTTTTTGAAAATGATTCAATTTGATATTTAAGATATTAAGAACGTTTTGTTGCCATTAAACTTTCATCCTCCATTAACCAAAAAACACATTAATATCGAAGTGAAAAGAGGATCTTACCTTCCCATAACGAACTTCCCACTTGCTAGCTAAATAAATCGTGAAAGAAGAGATTATGGAACAAATAGCAATAGCTGTCCAGACTCGCGAGGAAAAGGGCAGGGAGAAGATATTGGCAACGTATGGCAATGGGGGCTGTCGGAACACAAACTTGACGCGGTAGGGCGCGACCGTGTCTGTGTAGACGACGATCGGCAACCGTTCCGTATTAGCCATGCAATTGGTTCCTGAAATTATGAAAGAAAGAAAAGAACAGAAAATGAAGAAAAGAACGAAAAGAAAGAAACAAGACGTTTATTTTAAAATGAACAATACTCTCAAAGTTTTTATCACAAACATCGATATTCTCTTATAAACGCTCAACATTCTTCGGGACAATAATAATTATAGTCTCATTTCTGTAGCACTGTTAAAGAATAAACATGCAATAATTCTTATTAACCTATCACTAACTGAATTCATACTAACAGTCTCATCCTTATTAGAGGTTGCTTGCAGATGGGCTCCACGCTCCATGGGCGGCAGCGGCTACTTCTGACTGCTACCTGAACGTTTGCTGGTCTCTTCACATAAAAGAAAAAAATTCGTACCCAGATCCGCTCTCCCACTGTTAATGTCATCGATCATGCCAGTCCACTTTCCGTTCTGCTTGTAACCCCATCTGTAGGTGAAGATGTACCGAGAAGTCGCGTTCAGCATTTCGAAAGCGAGACGCACGTTACTCCAGGAAATCTTCGTGTAGGCATCGTATTGGGGTTCCCTGTAACCGTATGTCTATTGCTTCAATTTCCCTATTTAAGCTATTTAGTACAAAAGAGGAAGGTTGTGGTGCAAGCAGGAACTTTGCTTACATTTTTACTAGAGCGCAAAATTTTTAACTACTTTTATTCATTAGAAAAAATGGTTTGGTGCAACGGTCAGATCATAATGTTAGAGTTCCTTACAATCTGTCTTCTCTAGGCAAGTGATACATAGTGGTATTGCTGTCCTGTATCACATTTGCCATCGTCAGTGTGTGGCCCCTGATGTCTCGTCTACGCCGAAACAACTCTCTATGTGGTCTGGAGTCTACGAAAGTGGTATTGAAGAATCCCCTTAGTGTATATATCAGGGAGCCATTTGGTGTAGATTTATGTACTGGAAAACGAGTACCTTACTTTAGAATCATGCTCAACCATCGTGCAAATTGTCAGACGATTCTCGGCCACGCTGACCTTTAAATTATGTATCTAATTAATATAAATGTTCTGAATTTAAGTACGTAGTTTTTTTTTTCTGTCTATGGAATCTATATGTGTTTAAAAGGTACGAACTGCAAATGAAATGGCAGTTTAACTGAATTCGTTAGGGGCCAGGGTTTACATAAGTGGCAGTTCATGGTATAAACTTATCAGCCTTACGATGATCACGGACCTTCTACAGTTATCCAGTGATATTAGTAATACTATCTATTTATCTATTAATACTAGTAGTCTATTAGTACTAGTTTCTAAGACTATTCCGAACACACCGTATTACCGTAAAATCCAAATCCTCAGAGTTTCTAGGCATCATATTATGTCACTCAGAGAAAAATTTATTATCTTCTGCTATTTACTACTACTACTCCTAAGGAAGTTTCAAGATCTTTGCACTTGTGGGAAAGGAGTACATAAAAGTGATATAAAAATTGGTTCTCACATTCAGTCAACCTGTAAGTATCACCAATCCTGTCGGCTAGTACAAAGTCACTATCAGCTAAAAGAGGTAGTTTCTCGAGTTGATTTGCGTGATTTTCAAGTGAGTTCTCTAGCACCAGCCAGCGGTATGGACTTCGTAGACGTTGCGAAGCCTAAGGGTATGCAATTGTAAATCCAATTATTATTGTAATAAATATAGTTAAAAAAACTAAAAACACTTTTTGAAGCTGATATTTTTTGTCCGTTACATTATTTTTCTACCAAAATTACAAACTATTTTCTACTTTTTAGTTCAATATGCTTTCGACCACATTGAAAGCAGCGCCATCTAGCTTCCCAATATTTCATTAAGAGTTATTAATCGTTAACAATCAATGCATCGCACACAAAATAGTGTCTAAGGTCTGGTAGATAGCAGGAATAATTATACTGAAATGAAAAAGTTACTCATCCACATACATAGGAGTACATATAGGTGAAGTTAATATACAGCGCGTGCAAAGTACTCTTTACGATAATTTTAGAGACATTGTAATATCGGGTGCTTGAAAACCAAAGACGAGTGTGAATAGACGTCAAAAAGAAAATAAAAAGAACTCACATTTAATAATGCCATCCCGTTTGGACAGTCCAAATCGGTGAAGAATAACAAATGATGTTTGTTATACATGTTGATGTTTTTGAAATGTGATGAGAACCTTATATTACTGTTTAATAATTGTTTTTGTAACGCAATTTGTGCATCTATTTTGAAAAAAGAACCACCATTACTAACTAGACAGCTGATAAACGTACATAAAAATAATTTAATTTAATAATATATAATTTTACACGCAAACACAGTAAGCAACATTCGTGTTAATCACACAATTATTGTTCTTGTTGGGAATCGAATCCACAACCTGTTCAAGAAATTGTTTGACTAATTACAATCATCATCATCATCATCATTAGATCAGTGATTTTTTTTATGGTTCGAACAAGAATTATTTATTACAATTATATTTTACACTTACGTTTTTTCCAACACAAACCAACTTGTATCAAAAATGTCGGTTTTTGTTCATTATTAACGAATTCCTTAATGAAATCGATTGTCAAATCATCTTTAGCTTTAACATTGGTACAGAAAAATAGATAATAAAAAAACAATATGACAATTTCCATAGCGTTTAATTCTAACAAAATTGAATACCAACTAAATCAAATTCGTGACAACTAACCACAAAGCGTTTGCTTAAATACCTTTGGTTTTTAACACATAAAATGAGATATTGTTTTCTGTCTGTCCATTGAATAAACCAACGATGTAAGAAATCTTTACTAAATCCAAACACATTATATCAACCAAAAACAAAAGGCGGTTGTAATAACTGAGGTTATAAATAAGGCTGACTAAAAAAACTTTCGCGACTAGAAGATTTCAAAACAGAAACAAAACAGTAATTATATTACAGAAGGGTCATTTTCGTTCTTTTTGTCATAGCTAAAGGTCGTACGTAAAACTTTTTCAGCTGTTCGTGCGTTAGATGTTATTTAGACAAGTTTTCCGCTCCTTTAAGGAATTTTGCTACAGAGGTACCATTGATAGTTGATAGAGAGAGTATTTCGAAAAATTGCTACAAAGCATTAAAAGGAAATTTGCCGATAAATATTCTTAGTCTCTGCCTGCCCAGTGTGAGAAAAGTGTGACTATAGGCATGTTGCTAAATAACAATTTTGCTCTGGGCATAAATCATCATAAACCAGCTAATTTTTTATCGGCATATGTAAATTAATTATTTAACCCATTCTGCGCATGTTTTGATCTTAGCAGTCGATGTTACAAGAACTCACGTTTGCGAAGAAAGCCGTAAAATATTAGCTAGCCACCACATAATTGGCTATTATAGTCATGTTATACCAAACGTTTGCTTAAAATTCATTTCTGAATCGGCTTTTTCATAATGCATGCGATAAACACAGGTTAGGTTAGGTTGCCGATGAGAATGGCTAGTTTGCTTACGCGGCAAACTACAATTGTTAGTTAAACAAAGGTAACACGAATATCAATTATGTGAATAGTTAATTTGTATTGAGGTTTTTCGGTATTAGATTGTTATGGCCCCTACCTCGTTTATAGTAGGATCATTTTTATATTAAAGTAAACAAGCATATGGGCCACCTGATGTAAGGGATGCCGTTGTCTATGGACATGTGCAACACCCGAGGAATTGGCAATGCGTTGCTGGCTTTGACAGCTCTTTCCGCGCCTTTTTAAAGAGTCTACAATCTAAGATAAACTCTATTGTTTTTTTATTAAATAAATGTTTTATAACAAATCAGTTACTTGTTGCCGGTAAACATTAATATAATATATTTATAACTTATATTTCTAACTTAGTTTCATTGTTGCAGAATATAACAATCCCTTGCTTCTACGCGTGTGCATTCTGAAAAAAATAGCATATTTATATATATATATATATATATTTTAGCACATACTGAATTAATGTAGTTGCTCATAAAATTACTCCAAATGTAATATTAAGACATCGGATAAATCGGAGAAGACGGATAAATGTCAAATCAGCTGTCAAAACCTGTGTTGCCCGATGAAAGATGTTTTTAATATTGTTATGAAAAGTGTTGCCAGATAAAAAAAATTCTAAAGCGTCCCGCTATACTCCTGGGAGTTACTTACAGTCGTCGATACGCAATCTCCAGTAGCAGGACAGCCGGTGCCAGCAACATGCCATACAGTGTGGCAATGATAGCTGGATACATGTCTGTGATGCCCACGCTACTGAATGTAGAGATGGTGCCAGAACAGCGTGGGCGTGGGACGTGCAGTCGGTGATGGATGTTCGCTTGGATACCAGTTTCGCGGATTTTGATAAAGCTGGAAAGAAACGTTTGAATTAAACAAATACAGCTATTATTTGAGTGCAATATTTTTTTCAAGAGATTTCATATTAATTTGAGGAATTAATCAGATGTAAATGCGTGAATCCTGAACGTAAAAGATATCTATTTCATTTATAAAAAAGATGTTAGTTTTTCAAAGAAAACGAACAAAAAATTTAAAAATGTATTTAATTTCAAGTCTAAATTAACGTTTTTCGGTTTTATATTCAAGAGCAATGTTCTCAAACTAATCATTAATGTCCATCCAAGAATGTTCTATTGTGGACTTACTTGATCTTAAATAAGTCTTTGTACGGAGAACGTTTTTGTCCGGGCACCCAAGGGTCTATCTCGTTTATGTAGTCGATTTCCACTAGATCGCACTTTTCTTCCTCTCGATACGTTTCTTGGATCAGACGGTATCCGGGATTGAGTTCCATATGAAACGCAAATAGACCCTGGTAATAAAAAAGAAAAATGAATGAAAAAAAGAAAGGAGAAAGAAAGAAAGAAAGAAAGAAATAAAGAAGAAAGAGAAAGAAATTACAGTAAAACAATTATAATAATATTTTTTATATAACCGGTTCGACACTCACAGAAATTATTTTCAAACCAATAAATTACGCCTCTATAGTATTAGTGTAGAATACTGACTCTCCTTATCTTCTCTACGCCGTCCTTCATGTTGTAGAAGTTAGGTTTTTTCCCTTTCGGCGCTATTTTCTTGTCGTAAATAGCTTTACGTATCGGCTCGTTCAATTTCTAAAGCACAACGTTCTTATTTAACGAATTAATAATTTATGCGTATTACATAAACGACATCTTGTACCTATTAAAATCTTTTTCTCTCTTAAAGAATGAGATGAATGGGATGAGATGAGATTAAATTTATTGTGTAATTTAAGAATAATAAATACATGTAAATTACGAACACTATACAAGTAACTATTCGACAGTACTAACCTTAAAGAAATATCTATTATATTCAAAGTCACTGGCTCCAAGTTTGAGGGGGGAGTTCAAGAGGTCTGGTAGTGACCGGACCGAAGAGCTCGGGGCTCGTAACAGCACCACGATATTAGCAGAATATGCCGCGTAGAGTATTGTGAGAGCAATAAACAGCATAAGAGTTACGCATCGTCCTAAAATAAGTATAATTACTATTACATCATCATGCTAGCTCTGTAATGGGATCCTGATCAATATTACACACCAGCCAAATATTTCAGGGACCTCCATTTTCTTCGCCATTAATGGCGTTTTAGTACTAACTAATTCAACATAACAACAAACCTGCAGCGTATCTCGGCTCCAAAGTGCATCCTTGCTGCAACACTGCGCCAATGATTAATATGAGCACATCTGCCCACGACCCGTCCAATTGCATAGGATGCTGCAATTATTGGATATAGTTAAATCTGCAATTTGTGTATCGTGATATTTGTACTTGTTATCTAGGTCTAAGAATAGACATGCAAAGGTAGTAAGAGATCGAGCCATAGTAATTGTTCACTCAAATGGCTTTCAATTGTGATATCTTGTTATAATGCCAATTGGAAGGAATGTATAATCAACTGCAGATCGACTTTATTGAGCTCGATTTGTTAGTCGAGTGTATTTTTTATAATCTATTTTCTTTGGACAGAGATTTTAAATTCGGAATTTGAAATGATAGTACATTTATTATTCTATGATCTAGTAAAATTTAGGGTCACTGTGCCAATCTCAATAACGATAGGATAAGTATATCGTACGAACTAGATAGAAAAAGTGGCAATGGATGAATTAAAAAGACGAGAGGAAAAGGACACAAGATGGCAAAGGTGCAATGCAAAAGTGAGATGACAAATTGGCTGTTACCATTCCCACAGAGGCTTCCCACTTAGAGGTTAGGTATAGGAAGAGAGCGCAAGCGAGTATGCAGATGAAGATAGCCAGCCATACAGCTCCGGTGAAGGGTAAAGTGAAGATATTCGAAAGTAAAGCTAAAGGTGGTTCTCTGAAGACAAATCTAACCGCCGTAGAGCCAACCATCGCGATGTAGTCGATGTATTTCATGCGTTCTTGTGTGAAAATTGTTAGAGTTCCTAGAAACAAATGAATGTATTACAAATATATTTCATGAGTACCAATACATATAATGAAGGACAGTTTTGCACAATTTGATTTCAAGTTAGACAAAGCCTGTGTAATAGTAAGACTTGCATGGTTAATCTTATTCCCAGACCCAAGATATAAGAATCTATCTATCGATGGTCGTCACCCAAATATTTATCATTTACAAGACAAACGTGATTAAGTAGACAAGCAAAGATACGTTAAAGAAGAATGCAGACTTTTATGAATACAGTATTTGTTGGTTCCATTTTCTAATAATATTGCCAAGCGTTTGGCTGCTATTTCGCCTGGTGGTAAGCAAAGATGCAGCTTAAGATAGTCGTCCAGGAGAAACAGCCAGCGACCTGCACATTTTTGCTTGTTCTGTATCTGTGTAAGTATTATCAAGTATGCGTATCAGTTGTTCGGTTACCAAATAAGTATTTAATTGCCTAATTTGACATCTAACAGCCATGTAAGGGATGGCCCAATTAATATTGCTGTTTTCTCGCACCAAGATCAGCTTCCTTCTTCAGCAGATGGTCCACGATGCCCTGCCAGTTGCCATTCTTATCCCTGTATCCCCACGTGTGTGTGTAGATGAGTTTCTCCGTCGCGTTCAGCATTTCGAAACAGATCTTGACAACCATATACGACATTTTGGTTATGGAATCCTGGTGAAGTTGTCTGCAAATTATTTGTGTGTGCTTTTAAAAGAATATTTTTTTTTTATTGCAAGCTAATAAAAAACTGATTTTTAAACAACACAACGTATTTACAGTGATTTAATATTTTATTTATAATTTGAATAAATAGGTAGCAAGGTTATATACGTGCTCAAATAATTATTCAATATAAATGGCACTCGCACAAACGACTTTTAACGAAAAAATTCATGACAGGAGATGAATACAATTAAATCAAGTGACGTTATGGAAGTATTTCCTAAAAGCATAAGCCTGTCAGAGCGATAGATAGTTCTAGATTCTCTGTAGCCCTAGCACGAACTTTACCAGAGTTGCTATTGTTACGGTATCGAGAATACGATACCTTTACATTACGTTTACATTAGTCGGCAGCACAAAGTACTATCGAATACTTGTACTTTTCATACAAAACGCGGAATGTACATTTACGTTTACATTAACTTAGATGCTAGAAAATCGGAAGTATGGTTCGTGCTCGCAAAATTAGTGCCTTTTACGCACGACAGGGGCGCTGCACATTTTTCAGACATTTTTTTACCATTTACCGTACGAATACTTCGTCGCTAGAAGCTCGTGTTAAGGCCACTGGCATCGTACCTGCAACTCAACCCGTCTGTTATATTATTGTCATTGTCAAATAATTATTATTTGTTTTACATTTTGTAATTTTAAGCCTTATGCAAACTTGAAAAGCAACGTAAAGTTGCAAAATGCGGCATGACCTTCTCCTTTTGTATGTGTGCGACATTTACAAAAAGATACAATACGAGATGTTACGAAATGGCTACTCTACTACTTACAGGCGTTCAGATACAAATTTTATACAATGTAGATAATATCTCAATGACTTTGTCGCTGATAATTATTGATGGATTATCTATCATTAATTAATTAGCAATAAGTTTAATGACGTGGCATAACACCTTTCTTTCCATTGTCCAAATTGAACCTGAACCAAATAAAAGTTAGTAATTCAAAATAGTAACAGTAATGGCGTCGATTTGACAGTTTAATGTTGCTAGCTAAGAGAATATTTGCCGTAAACTAAGGAAATTCTGTAAATGTTACGATTTATGTCATTGAATCACAAATGCAGTTTTAAATTTCGGAAAATATGAGTGAATCATATTAGTTATGAGAGACTGTTAAAACGTCACCCGTATTATTAACGCATACTTTTAAAGTCTTATAGTATTCATATGGACACGATAGGTGACACTGGTGTCCAGATCTGAACTTTTTTATATTCTTTCAATGAATATCATTTTTATTTTCCTTTAGCCAATCTGATGTTCTATAGCAGATCATCATCTGCCATATTTAATATAAAAATATGGTAAATATATTAAATTAGTAAAAGTGTTGAAAGATTTTGTTATGTGAAACATTTATAGGCGCGGGTTAACCGGATCGTTGGCGTGGCGATGGTTCGCCACGCTTTACTAGGGTATATATATATTTATATATATATACACTTCGAGATGATAATAATTATTAAATAAAGTTATAAGTATTTTTTTATGTTTCACATCTGCCAAGCATACCGTGATGGCTACAATTATTGTAACATTAATAAATCATATACTTTTCAGTTAAGGATAGAAAATAAGAATTCTGTATTATAAATTATTGTACTTTATTTTGATATTAGCATTTTACCTCTTACCAAGGTAGGAAATTTCAATCATAGTATTGGCAACATTATGCTTATTCATATCTATGATTATTTAATAAGCATTACATTGATTAGTAGATATACCCCTTTTAAAATAACAAGATACCACATACTCAAGTTACTTTTAAATTATGGTTATTACAAAAATATTTCTCAAAATATTTTTTTCTCGACTTTTCATCCAGATTGAATGACAATGACATTTGCTTTCTGAACGAAACAAAAACCCAAGTTCAAAGCTTGATATTATCAGTTGTCAGTGTTGGTACAACTGCTCGATTGCTCAATTCTGTTGCAGTCAGTGAAATTTGTCATCCTTGCGTATTTAGAGATAAAATTTACTACCGTATATCGAAAACTTCGAGTATAACTATTTGTGATTAAACGTCCTATTAAAGGACGCGCGTGTTGCGTGAGACCGAAGGTAGTGTTGTGTTATTTTCGTGTTGAAATCTGTGCGGTGTGTTCAAACATTAACAATACTTTGTTACTACAAGATGAATAATTTTTCAAGAACGCCGAAAACTACTCCAATTACGGATGATTATGATATCTCTAACACCGTTCTCGGCCTCGGTATTAATGGAAAGGTTAGTGTTGAAAGTTATAATACTTAAAAGTGCGTTTTAAACGTTCTACGTTCATTGTTTACATGTATGACGTAAAAGACAAAATTAGCTTCTGTCCTGCGTTTTTTTTTATCGCGATAGTGGCAATTCTCGTGTTTGTAGGCGGATGTGTTACCGCAAGACCAATGTCGTTTTGGTAATTATTCAAAGAACAAAAGTTTAACGGTCTTAAATATTTTCGCGTTGACTCACACTGAACAAATTTACCCGCCAATTTTTGTAATGATTGAAAATATTAAAAGTTGTTACAATTTTTTCACTGTCGGAAATTCTAAAACAAAATATTAGACTTACAATTTGCAAAATCATTTCTTACATCTTTAAAAATGCTTTTCATTTTTGATTTGAAATCCGCCATAAAAAGTATTGATATTCCAAAAAACTTTGTTATTTTCAAAACTGTAGCTCTATAACGTAATATTGATATGTGATATCAACAGATATAGTAAGACATAGAATTTTCTCTTAAACAAATCGGTAAAATCAATTTCATTGGGTAATTCGCTAAAAAATCAGCTAAGGAGTGGAGCACACTGCGTTAGACAGCCTGTTCCTTGACAAATAAAACGTCTCTAAAATGTTTCGAAGATTATTAGATTTTTTCCAGATGTCCACAATCTGTCTTAGGGATGCATCAACAAAGTAATATTTTGGCCAAATGCTTGCCTGCCATGTTGTAACAACCTGGAGGCTGTCAGTATCTGAAACATGTTGCTCACTTTTACTTGGCATTCATTGAAACTGCCATTATCATATGTTGGCAAGCCTATCATGATAAAGCTATTAATACATGAAATAATGATAACACACATATATCAGTGGTGCTCTGCACATCAATGAGATTATGATAAATTATTGAAGCTAAAACAAGTTTCGATAGTGCTAATGGTATCGAACATGAGTCATATCAGAATTATCTTCTGTCCTGCTTATAAAGCCGGCACCTGGAAATTTGTTAGATTGGGACACAGAAAATTTTACAGTTCAATCGCCAGCATGTGCTTTTAGTATTAAGACCGCCTTTATCTTACCTTACATTATGTAAGTTTTAATCAAAAACCTAAGAATAAAATCAATAGATAATTTTCATACATCATTTACAACCTTATTGCACTCTTAGAAAAGTTGATTAAACAAAGTATTTTAATAGTCTTAAATCCTCGCCCAGGATTTAACGATATAGGTACACGAATTTGATCATTACATTACATTAAATGGTTAGTGCATGATTATATATAAATGATTTGCAATGGTTTTTATTCTCCCGGCATACTGTAGCCTGAAGGGGTGGCCAAACCCAATAAATCAATGTCAAAATTCAATTTATACAATGCATTGCTTTTATCCATATAAACAGCTGAAATGGAAGATTTATTATCTTTGGTCAAGGACTGGGTTTGCCCAATGGTGTGGGATGTTTAGAGCATACTCCAGTGCTGATTTGAGATTCCTCCACACCCCTTGCCACATAATGTCACACTCCGTCGACCCCCTCCCTGCCCCCTAACATGTGACACAATTTATGGATGACCCCTAACCACATAAATGCCTCGAGCCATATCTGCTTACATGCAATTCTACAACCAGCTATGCATTTAACAACCGGTGCAATATTTCCATGTATTTAATTAACAGGCCGAGTATGAATTACCATAATATATTTGCATTGTTTATTGTCTTTGTGTACGTAGGCGTAGTAATGTAGAGTAAATAAAGTATAGAAGTATCCATGTTTTTGTCCATATTACTATCTTTAACCTAGCCAGTGTCTATGATGAAGTCTTTACGCTATGTTCTTGACGATTAATTTGAAGTCTAATCTCGGGAACGGCTGAACCGATTTTTATGGGACTATCACTGATAAATAGAAGAGATTCTAAGGCAACATATAGGCTACTTTTTATCCCGAAATTCCCACGGGATATAAATATATGTACATACAAACCGAAACAAATTGTTTTTGGCTTAGCCATTTTGATTTACTGCAAAATAAAGCTCGGGTTTAAGGCAAAATGACTGAGAAATCAATTTCGTATTCATGCTTAATCATTGCCTTAACCAACAAGGTTTTCACACTGTTTATCCTCGATGTGACAAAAGCAAGACACTTATCGTTCGCACACTCAATAACGTCTAACAAACAGTATTGTTTGCAGCGACGCTTGTTATACTGAATAATATTTACTGTAAACACATACATATATGTAGAATGCATGAATAGAAGAAATGATAGATACTTTGTTGCGATAATGAATGTACAATTGCCTCTGATAGGTAGGATAGAGGTATTTGCAAGTGGTTTCTCTCTGCCTATCCCGGTACGGACCAGCCAGGTTGGTGTGGTAATAATAATGACTGGCCTCATGATCGAGTGGTTAGTGATTCTGACTGCAAAACTGGAGGTCGTGCGTTCGATTCCCACCCAGGACAAACATTTGTGTGTGTGTGTGAAAATATCTATACATGTATTATATTGCATTGTATTATATCAGCTGTCCAGTTACCATAAAGCAGGCATTCAATTGCCTAATTTGCGATTGGATAGCTGTGTGTGGAATTGTCTCTAGTTGTTATTGATATAAAAAAATATATTCTTATGATCACACTTTGAGAACCGCTGCAATATATGAGGCTTTATGAAAATCCGAGTAGTCATTGAAATATAAAACATCATACGGAAACGATTAAACTATGTTATTACAATATTATATCTTTTAATTAACTTGTCAAGGTCGTAGGTCGTAAGTATTGATGTAACGGATTTGTTTACTCTTTTCAACTTAGGGCGAACGAGCGGGACGGCTACAGTGAGGTTGCAAAAGTATTGTGAACAGAGATTACAGAGCACGTGCCGAGTACACTCTATTGTGGAAGGTGGATAGGAATTTCGTTGTGTAACGGCATTTCTGTGGACCGTTTACCGTAACTGATCCGTCTATAGAATGAGATTCGAATTTGGAACGTTCATTTTGAATTCAGCACGTTCGATGCCATTGGCTGTTGGTTTTTTTTTTTGCTTTTTGTCTCGCATGCCAGCAACCATTCTTACATGCCTAGTATATGTTTATATAATGTCATGTTACCAGAACGCATGCGTTTTAATTGCATCTAATCTGGAATCGGATAGCCGTTTATATGAATGTGCTGATAAATGTTGTTAGCTATAGTTATTTTTACTGAGCCATAACAATTTTCTGCCATAAGTATTACGCTGTAATGATTATTATGTTGTGTCACTGTTATAATTACAGAGACCATCGGCCTCAGATTGTTTCCTCTTAGAACGAGTAGCTTACACGCTTAAAGCTTTGTAAACTTCACTACATAGTATAAAACAAAGTCGCTTTCCGCTCTGTCCCTATGTATGCTTAGATCTTTAAAATTACGCAACGGATTTTGATGCGGTTTTTTTTAAATAGATAGAGTGATTCAAGAGGAAGGTTTATATGTATAATAATATCCATTATATAGTTGAGAAATACTGTTATAATTTAAATGGCAGAACAACGTTTGCCGAGTCAGCTAGTTATATAATAAAAACAA
>DWUN01001555.1:0-16238 GCA_018249975.1 Passova gellias | reverse complement strand
CATACGAACGAATAGAAATATGTTGTGTTAAAACATTTATATAATACTAGCTTTTGGAATAGTGACTTTGGGTAGTATTTGAAGTATTTAAAAAATAAATTATAACCTATATGTTGCCGAGGACTAATAGCTATATAAAAAAAAAGTTTCATGGAAATCCGTTCACTAGTTTTTGCTCCAAAGTCGGACAACATACAGACAGACAAAAATTTTAATATGAGTTATTTTGGCTTGTGTTACTTGTATGAAGACCCCTAAGCGTATTTTTTTCAGTTTTTATTAAATGTACAGAATTGAACTCTTCTACAGTTTTATTATATGTATAGATGTATAGATATATGACTATACGACAGCCTAGTAATTAACAGCACCGTGTAGCCGTAGACATTCATGTCATACTTTTCATATAACACTGATACGATAGATACGAGCAGAGCATATAGTACATTGATTCATCTTAAGATAGTATTAGCTACGTCTGCGCACGTAACGTTGTGTGTGATAAGTAATCGCATGATAGTGTTAACTGCCAAATGCAGCGCTTTATCGCTCGGGTAAATGCGGTTAGTTGAATCCCGCAGTCCTAGCGCCAGCTTGTAATGCGATCTAGTGACTCCTCGTGCAATTCACTGCATGATTTAACATGACAGCGGCGTGTGCGTCTGCCACGTCAACGGTGAAATAGGCGTTCAACGTTATCACACAACACTGAGTTGCCGACAATGCGGTCTGACGGGTGTCTATGTGAAACCTACCGCAGTGATAACAAGTATTTGCTGAATGTGCTTAATGAATTTTAATGTCAATAATACAATTAACACATGACTGTAATTCTTGCGTAAACGTCAATATTGTTGCAATGTTCATTGCGTCTCACTAAACGTAATTGAATATTCATAGATAATTGTCCGTTGGATACGTTTAATGTTTTTTCAATCTTCGATTTCAAATGAAGGGTCTCAATAACGACTACCTGACTCGTCTCACAAAGTTTGCTATCCTTGAATTCGAATTTCGAATTCCATATGTCTCATCTTAGTTCATTCAATTCAGTTCAGATCAGTCAGACGGCTCATTGAGTGCAGCGGCCACTATACCGATCTACTTCGCAATTGCTGTGATCCGATTTTAGCTAATCATATAATGGGAAAAATTATCCGTTTTGTTCATTAGTATTATTCTTCAGCGTTTATCATTCCGGGGAATTCCGGTTTATGTGTGTTTCTTGTTTTGTTTAATCTATCCACCATTGTACGTTGCAACCCCCAATATACCATCAGCTAGTTTATGCAAGGAATATTCTATTTTGTTCACCGCAAACACGATATCAACGTCAAGTGGAGGAGCTTGTTCAGTCAAAGGCGAAAATGAGCGCGAAATAGCTACAATTGTGGCTCTTTGAAACCCAATAGAGCTTACAGAGTAAACTGTTGTTATTTCTTCTTCACAACTTTAGTTATACGGAGATCGACAACACATGATTATTAAATCCAGGTATAATAGGTATAATTTTCAAAATTTACAGTTCATTAAAATATAAGAGAAGTTTAAAAGGACGGCTTTTGACTATTTAGTATCTTCCTCCCCTTATGGGAATAGATATAATAAACATATTTTTTATACTTGTATACGCATGTTTCAACGTAACCAACAAAAAATCTTAACGAGTCGAATTAAAAAAAATATTTATTTCCACTTTTGCTATTGGCTATGTTACATTTAACTTTTTAATAAAGGCTGTGAATTTTCCGCAATTTGGAGCGAGGTGTAAATTCTGTCATATACAGTTAACTGTAATTCGCAGAGTTAGGCAATTTACGGGATTGTCTAACTATTACAGCAAATTTACGCTCGAGCAGCCCATGGGTAGGGGTCAATTATGTGTGGTTTCGCCATGTGTTTGGTTACAAATGGACGGTCCCGTCTTTATGGATGTATAAGTGTAATATGTATTTCATGAATCGTTTTTGCATCAATCAGATTAGAAGTATTTAATAATTCTAACAACGATATATCGGACATGTGAAAAGAATAGATGGAAGAATGACAAAGCAGATATACAATGCGAGTGTTGATGAATGTAGACGCCGAGGGAGACCTAGACTGTCCTATCTTGACCAAATAGTTCAGACTCTGGCTGCCGGAGGAGTCAGCAGTGTCCGAAACTGGCGTGTATGCATGAAGAGAGTGATGACTGTAGACGAAGCACGTCAGGTTTGCAAGAACAGAGATATTTGGTACTCGGTGCTTTCTGTCTACCCCGTTAGGGACCTGGCGTGATGGGATGCTGTTGTTATATAAAGGATACAGCTAAATCCTTTGATGATGTTAGAAAAGACGTAAGTTTGTACTGTAGCCGGTGGAAATCTTTAGTCTCTGCCTAGCCCTGGTTGGTAAATAAGCGTGATTTAATTATAGCCATCATGTACGGGTCGGTCTGTTATATTATTGATACATCACCCCTCTGCTTATTCATTCGAAACTTGAAATCATGAAGTAAATATATTGTTCATTAATTATGTTTATAAACTTGTTTAATAAAACTAAGTTATTTACTATAACAAATTTTGGTGCGAACTATCAAATTCGGATAGCACATAAATGTTCTATGTAATATAAACTGAGCTGATACACTAGTGCAAGGTCACCAACAGTCCAATTCCTGCAGTCCTATTACACAATACTAATGTACTGATTATCAATTAATACTCAATTGAGAATCTGATTCCGATACACATCCCGGTTACAGCTGTCCAAGGGCGGTTGTAACTGCTACATGCTAATTTGTTACTAACTTCACAGAAAAGCTAACAATTTGCTAGACAATTCATCCTATTGAATCCTATAGAATTCTATTGAATCCTATTGAATCCTATTGAATCCTATTGCATCCTATAGAATCCTATTGTAACATGGTGTAACTAGTTGTGTCACGGCGTGCGTGTTTAGAACAGAGAAACATAGTCGTTCGTGGTAATCATTTGTATACCTATAGTTTTAACGTCGCTTTCTCGCGACTTGGGAAAATGTTAGTCATGTTTGTCGGGCAATTGTCGAGGATTGAATTATGAGACTAGATTTGTACACAACAGTGCTACGGAAAAGGTTCAAGTTCTTATCATGATAATAATTGGGAAATGTCCACGGCTCAAGATTCCAAATTAGGCTACTAAATGCATGTGTTATGGTAACCGGACAGCCGATAGATACACATATATACATACGATATAATACTCATATAGATATTATAATAATCCTGATACAGAATATTATTACTTATTTTAATATATCCAGGTACAGAAAAAACAAACGTGGACATCATACAAATATTTATCTTGGCTGGGAATCGAACCCACGACCTCCGGTTTTGCAGTGCGTCTGCAACTATACATCTGTTATTTAATTTCAAACAAGTCTCTTAGACTATGCACATGTCACTGTGTTATGCTATTTCGGTATAAACTAGTTATTATTATTAACTATTTTTTTCATCGGCTTTTTTCTCCACGTCTACTAAAGCCTGAAGGGCACACAAAGCCGTAAGATGACTAAAAACCATAAACTTCATTAAGTGTATATATGTACCTTATAATGAATAAAACATTTTGAATTTTTTTGAATTTAGAATTAATTATTAAACTATTAGCATAATTTTAATTAACTTTATTATGTTTGCTTACGTCATAATATCGCTACAATTTGTTTCCGTCGCGTTCAGTTGGCGAGTTTATGATCTGCGCTTTATCTATTGTGTTCCATTAACCTTAATTTGTTTTATTAATGGGTGCGAGTCGATATTATGGTCCCTCGGTACAACGAATATCACGAACTCTATACACATTATGTCCTATTACCGATACTGATAGCTACTGTTACTGGGAAGTGGACCTGTTACACTGATACATTAATACCATTAGCACTACGAATTTAAGATACAATTTTCCGTAATGTTCTAGCTTAAGCCTAGCCGTAGTCTAAAATGTTTAAATATAGATGTTTTTCTACATACACTGATTAGTACAATATAATAATTAAACTGCTAGAGAAACAGTAGGTTCTTGATACGAATGGCGTAAATTCGCTACATGAAATGTTGCTTTAACTGCTCAAAGCAGTAACTCCTGATTAGCCGGACTTAAATCCTGTATTGTCTGTAAGCTGTCTGGAAATTAGTACTTACGAAAATTTTTATTTATTTAAAAATGATGCTAAGGAAATACGTTTTGCTACGATTGATTGATTTTAAAAATGGAACGCTGTTTTGTATGTAACATAATATATACTTAGAACATAAAGCGTGTCCAGATTTCGGTAACAGCGCAATATCACGAGAGTGACACCAGTTTACTCGGCGATCGGGTGCTGACGTCACCACCAACTGCTGCATCGCAAATCGCAGGATGTATGTATAGAAGAATATTGAATTTCGATTTGCGGGTACATTGTCATATTGATGTGAAGCTGAGATGGGAAAAGTCAAATTTACTGCAGCGCAATAATTACACTGTTGACATACGAGTCTATGTCAACCATAGAGAAAGGTGACAATTTTTTTGAGTTACATCAAATTAGGGCGAAAGTGTAATTCTGTTTTTTGCTGAATATTTGTATCACGCTGACGTTGAGTCATACCGTGAATTTGTATTTTAAAATTTGAATTTCAAAATCCGAGCAAAAGCTTATGTAATCCACAGGTCCCTTTTTAATCTCTGTTTTCATTCGGAGAAAAAGTGGATTTTTTTCGCCACACGTCAAATTTGTTTTAGATTTCGTTTCGTGAAATAATATTTTCGCTTGTGAAAACCGTGTCAAGTTACTTTATATTTTATACAATGGATTTCGCCAGGAGGGTGAAAAGAACTTTAAGTTGGGAAAATATAAGCAGTGTTTGTGTTCTCTTTGTAATCACGTGCTTTGTGACTGCATGATGTTTATCACGAATGTTTTAATATATAACATCAGCAGTGACATAACACACTTCATTATGCCCTAAAATCATTCGAATGTGTGCATAAAAGTAAAAGTAAATAAAGTAAAGCTGTAAATTAGTTTGCTAGGAGTAAATAATCCTATAAATCTATTTTGTCTGTGCTGCAACCTACAGAGTATAAACAAAATATAATTAAGACCTCTATTATGTTACTTTAGTATTATTATTACCTCAATAAATAAAAAGGCTTTCATGGTTTGGATAGTACGGTTAGGTAACAATCGTTGAACCTCGTTGGAGGCCTCAAGAGCGGTTTATAAATATCTAACAGACGGCTTGGCCACTAACCCTTATCTCCGTCAATCCGCACTGGCGCAACATGGGGACGTAAAAAGGGTTGCATCCGTGATCCTGAAGGGCGTGTAACAATAAATGTTTCAATGACTTTTATTCTAGTTTACAATTTATCGCAGCAAACTTTTGTGTTCTTTGAATGAGTTCTTTCGTAATAGAGTTTAATCACACTATCTACTTCGCAAACTGTAATCTAGCAAGCTCTAAGTTGGTCAGAAACTATCATTTATTTCAATAAACGAGTTATCCGAGTAGTCTCCTGTTCACGAAACTAATTAACCGTAGCCCAGACTTGTTATTGCGATAATAATCGAATTGGACACTGACTTTATAAAGCTATGTGCCTTACAAAGTATAATCTGGTCCTATGATCACTAAAGAAGATGGCACGTGAGAAGAACATAATTAAAATACCAATTAGTAACTTCTGAATTTCATTATATTTCCTGATTAGTTTACATCATATAGTTGATATACGCATAATTAAATTGCCCCGTACATTACGCAAGTTGGAACTTGCGTAATTAAAGTTCGATAACTTAAGTTTAGTGCCTGTAAATTAAATTAAATTTTAGCGATAACCAAATATATTACCCAAAGCACGTATTAAATTCAATGTCTCAATGCAACAATATTGCTAAATCCAGTTACCGAGTTTATTATCGTATCGATGAAAATGATTAAAATGTACGCAGGAAATGATATACTATTTTCTTATCATTAATAGTAGGATAATATAAGACATACAGATATCTAGCAACGCCTACTTCGTAAGACAATCCTATTATGCCTTAATCCCTTTCGTCTCGTCTCTGCCGTAATCCGCGCAGATGAAGGCTGCTATTCGTTATTGGTGATCGTGCCGTTCGTAATACTCTTGTCGCTTAACAAATCACGGGGGACATATTGAACTTACTTGAACCTACTAATTTCATTGGATATAATATCTATACTTCTATACAAATATCATAAAGCGGAAAGATTTGTATGTGTGTATGTAACGAATAGGCTCGAAAACTATTGGACCGATTTCAAAAATTCTTTCACCATTTGAATGTTACGTTATCACTGATCAAAAAATGCTATACTAGCTTTTGCCCGCGACTTCGTCCGCGTGGAATACTGTCTTTTTCAACAAGAGTATCCTAGGAAATTAAAATGCTTCCCAAAGTCACTATTCCACGCAGACGAAGTCGCGGATAAAATCTAGTCGTTTATAAGATCTATAATGATCTTAACACCATGATAACTCACGATATTCACAATAGCATTATCTAAATCATGATGTATGTATACAATTAATAATAATACAATTAATAATAATATTAATATCAAGTTAATCTCAAGGTAAATAAGGCATTTACTTTGCCTTAGTAATTAACTTTCAGTTCATCGATTAACATTTATTTGAACAAAGATTTAATTTCGATATCTTGTATTCACGAATATACTAAGCCCAACCATACTATTTCGGTCAAATTTAATATCAATCTTGTAGCTATGTTCTAACTGTGTATTTACGCAAATGAAATAAATAAGATTTAATTATCATTGATTATAGCCTCAATAAGATTACTATTAATTATACTCTTAATTGATTTTGTATCAGAAGTAGCAAATTACGTAGATTTGATGGATCTGCAGATAAACAACGAGAACGGACCCTAATTGAAACGGCATAAGAGAAAGAAATATAAGTAGGAAATATGTAGGTACACAAGCCACCTGTTGTTAAGTAGTGCAGAGCATTTGTGTTCAACCTCAAACAAATTGTACTTGAGAATATTGCTACCTCTGGGAAATATTTCTTGTCTTAACACGTTTGCCAACCTCTTTACACATACCCTAGATGCAGTGCAGCGGCAGTGACTTACGCATTCCAACGCCAAGTTCGGTCTCTGCCGATTCCAATGTTTAATAGTGGCTTTTAAACCAATATTACATGTGTTATACTACCTCATAGACTGTTTGTTTTGTTTCATCTGTTATTTCTATGTTATATTTAGTCTGTGTGATATATAACGCGTTGCAAGAATGGAATGGCGTCAGTCGACTTCGGAAAACAAATGACGCGTGAAATGGCCGCCGATACGAAGTTTCCGATTTATTCTGTTCGGCATTCGTCTCGATTGCCCGACTTCTCCGGCGTACGATGAGACATTTTGAAAAAGGAAGCTTTTTTTTTCTATAGTTGATTTGTCTTGAAAAACACCAAAAACTTTATGCTTTTTAGAGAATTTTAAAATATCAATGAGGAAAACGGTTACTATTCAAAGGTCGTGACCTCTACATACATCATATCTTACACAAATTAATTACCTAAATACTTTGGATCTATTGCCACAAACTAAAAATACTTTTTTTGTTCTATATATGTACAAATATCACAAATATCTTAGTTTATTCGAAGTGAAATGTCCGTTTTCTGCGAAACTTTCCGACTAAGTAGAAAACCAACGATCCTTGGCGGAATCGGTGAACCGTGTTATACAACTGCACTTATAGTATGTAAATGCAATTTAAAGCTACATTTAGCGTAAATAAGGTCCAAAATTGCGTAGCCGCGACTGTCTGTACTGATTTAGACCGTAGTTCTATAAAAGGCTTAGATCGTCTCGGAATGCCGCTGGGCATTATGTATCCACAACTTTTAGTTCTGCGACATCGCGAATAGTTTGCGCATACATCCACATTTAATGCTCCGTTTACTATGTTAGGTGGAAACAAAAATACTCCTTATAGGGAGTTACAAGCTACAAATCAATAGACACGATTCAACAAATAACCATGACATTCGCTAAAATTCAAATTAACGTTATGACTTGGTTTAAAACTAAAGACAGAAGTGTACGAATAAATGATTTGCTTAAAAAAAACTAGTATCACTAGAGATAATGAAAATATGTATGAATTTTTATTTTATAGATCAAAGCGACGGTAAACAGGTAAGTGTACAAGTATATTAGGCGGGCAGACATTACACCGTTTACCTGCTGTTCAAACAATGAGACGCCAGTATAAAATATTCATAACAAGACCGTCTATCCCCGGGGCGAGGCGCTCGAGATTCAGTCATTTCTGTGTATATCTTCAAACGAATAAACATACACTAGCAAATCATTGTCTGTTGTCTTTTTACGTAATAGTCTATTCAGACGAACTTTTTTTAGAATATTTTATTGTTTATTTGACAAACGTGGTGTAGTAAGAGATTTCTGGTTTCTCGGGCTATGGACAATCGTTGGTAAAATAAACGCGAATTTGAGACATATTGTGTGGGCAGCATTAAATATATTTACACCCTTCTCAGCATTTAAGTTAACTATTCATTATCTACTAGTTAAAAGTACTCGTTTTGATTTTTCAATGACAAATAAATGAATTCTTAAATGAATGCTTATTCTTACTTGATTGTCAATTATTATTTTAGGAGGCACTTGGACCAAAAGGTATGATGATTCTAGTTGAAGTGAACTTCGTCAGCGACATTTAAAGTGCAATCATTTATTTCGAATATTGCATTAATGAATATTTTTCAGAATTTTTATCTGGTTTCATTTTAACTTTTTTGAAAACGTGGGCATTAGACACACCGTTCTCTCGCCGCTGCTGTAATGAGCTACATAAATAAAATGTAAGCACTGGTACTGTTAAAGGCCGATCTCAAGTAATATCCCGTAATTGCCATCTTTCTGCTAATTCATCTGTTCATTTAAATTCATTATCGCGCAAGGCTAAAGGCGTTAAACTTGCGCAGGTCAAAAAATACAATTTTAATTCACCAGATCACGTAACCTTAACTTTAACTTTCTACCAGAAAAACAAATTCTATACCTACATAAGTCGCTTGTGAAATTGATGTATCAATAATGTAAAAACCTTCATCCTAAAAATAAACGAGATGTCGTGAATCAAACTAAATTCCATCAATATTTATCCAAACTAAATAACGGATAGAATAAGGCCCAAAGTTATGTAGCGGGCGCTACTTGTCCAGCATTTCTATGAATATCTATAATATTAGTTTCGGTGCCATTTGACTAGCCGCGATCCTTGCATAAAATATAAGGCAGTCGACACAAGCTGAACGGCACGTGACAAATATCCTATATTGCGTCGTTCACTCTTGCATCTGCGGCAGATCATATGAAATTGAGCTTATTCATAGGTAGTGATATTGTCATGAGATAAAAGCTCCATTGTTGGCTACTGAAAATCTTCGAAGTGTTGTTATTTAAATAGCAACATTTGATTAAAGTTGCAATGGATTTCTCAAATACTTTTGAAAGTGATAGACAAATGTACAATTTAAATCGTTATTTTAAAGAATTTCATTTTCAAAATAAACTATTACAATATCTAATATAAATTGAACAGTGAAAAAACAACGCGAGAAAACTCAGACACGTTTCTCTTTTTCTTTTCTATTTTTCTTTTCTCTTTTGCTTTTCTCCATAATATTGTTGAAGGTTTGCGAAATCTGCCGGGCCGCCTTGTATCGTACATTGTACTGGGCATTAAATAAAACCAATAATATATGGTACAGAGTTTATTTTCATAATATAAACACGCTATCTGTTCAGTTCTATTTACAACAAGATCCGGGAAAGATTATTGCCCAACCGGCTTAATAACGCACTATGTTGCCCAACTGGTTTCATAACGCACTATGTTGCCCAACCGGTTTAATAACGCACTATGTATAGCTTACAACATATAAAAGAAAACAATGTATTCTTTAAGCAACTAATATACGGTCTGTTTTGATATTTCTATATTTTTACATTATAAGATAACTTCAATACGATGTTAATACAACTTAGAAGGTACTTGACTATTTTCGAAAAGACATCACCGTTATTTTTAGTATTAACTATTGGAATGTCAATCCAAATGCTGTTTATTTAATTTGTTTAAAATTTTTGTTAAATTTGTTGCGTTTAATGTCTTTTCATTGCAGTTACTTTTCAATATAGATCAATGGTTTTAACAAAACAAAATGCTTATTTAACATATGATAGAGTCATTTCGGGACATTCTGACACAAGTATTTAGTTACTTAAAGGAATGTCCCAACAATGTATCATTTATATGTAATCTTTTGAAAGAAATAACTATTCTAGTTTATTCATTGTATTTAGATAGATTTTAAAATAGTCAAATACTCAGAAATATTTAACGAATACAAGCATTTAAATAATAATATCTATGTTTTGAAACATTTGTTACCATTTTATGTTGTTTCTAAATTACTAAAATCAGATTGTTTTAAAACAAGTGATTACATTTTTATTCGTTACCTCTATTCGCAACCTCGCAATCGGCAGAAAAACCACATATTAAAATATTCCGTATTCTCATATCATGAAAATGTTTAAAAGTGATATTACCTACTATTCAGAGTAGTAAAACAATTTTTACAATTACATAGGCATGTAAAATTTAATGATAATATTTAACAGTTTTCACTGCTTTTATAGTTGGTAGAAGTTGTTGCGATGTAAGTTTTTTTAGTTCAACCCATCTATCCTTTGGAAGTTACGAACTTTTTTCTTAATACGCTTATTGGTGCTCACTGACAATGTTACAATATTATTACACACTTTCCACGTTTTAAATTCAATAAATGGTCTATACAGTGTTAAACAATTACAACATAATACATCTTAGTCAGATAATAAAATGAAAATGACTAAATATTCGAGTCTGGTCGGCATCAATAGTGATCGGAACAACAAACGCTTCACGGCGACTTGACCATGATGGAGGTTGACCCAACATATTATTATTATTGCTGTAAAGCCGATTTATATAATCGAATGCCGGACATAAATATATGGAATGATTATTCTAAGCTTCTATATGATTCCGGTCACTATTGATCGACTCTGTCTTGCTATATACATTATATTTCATAGCTTTCGTCACACCGTTTGCTAAATATGTATAGATGCTACATAGTTAGCAAGAAAAAATTTGTGAGGAACAATTCGTCTAGTCCTCACAAATAACTCACCAATTGGTTATTTTTTTCTATAATTCATTTACAATATCATTCCGTGCACGTCATTACATGACGAGCCATTAAACATTTTAAAGCACGATCATTTTTATATAATTTTATTCTTTTTTTTTATCATTGTTTAGCACTAATATTTGCTAGATAATTAAATTATGACTTATGCATTAATACGTATGTTTTATTTGCTTCAATACATTTCATTATTTCGCTATGATAATCAATAGCCGTGTTACTTTATTTGAAGGTA
This sequence comes from Passova gellias, assembly GCA_018249975.1. Lineage (NCBI taxonomy): Eukaryota > Metazoa > Arthropoda > Insecta > Lepidoptera > Hesperiidae > Passova > Passova gellias. Next base: position 4,685 of record DWUN01001555.1, on the reverse strand, counting down.
ATTTTTCGTGTATTAAATAAGGATTTAATAACATAAACATAAAACAATCTGAATAAAAATTTGTCCATTTAAAAAAATGTGACAAATCAAAAGCAAATTGTTTGTGATTTTTATTTTGAATAATCGATAATTACTTTCAGTGTTCTAAATGTCGTTTTTATTGCTAATTTATTGCCTTTACGTATAACGGGTTGTTTAATATAATATTCATTTTACAAAAATAATATAAATAATGCAATACACATAATAATAATTGCTTCAACTTAAAACTACAAAATCTGTATCACATAACATTATTCGATTAAATTATGACTTAATTAATATTATAAATAATAATATTCGTAACATTAATATGGCAACAAAACATGTTTACTAGCTAAGCACCTAGACCAGTAGGATTTTATGTATTTACACGTCTGTACAGATCATTCTTATGTTATCTTCCGTTTCTTTATCATTCAAACCTGACCGCCATACTTTATTCAATAAAATTATTGCCAATCGATTACAACAACGATAAACAAATAATCAATTTGTTGAAACAAATATTTCACGAAATACCACAGGAATACAATATGTAAATGCAGAATTAATAAGCTCCCATTACTGGATGGTGTAAATCTATATAATAAGGGTACAATAAGCATCCTCAAAAATTTACAAAACGGAGTAAAACAGTTGATATGCTGTCGTTATTGCATACATTAAAAATGATATTTTTAAATGCATCCTTGTATTACATATTACGTCATTATATATTTTGTTATAAAACCCCTACAATATACAGTTGGAAGCTTGAATTAATACAAGTTTGGGACTAGTAACGTAAGACATGACCCACTAGTACATGTGGAATATTCTCGATAATACCAATAACATTCGTAACATAATATCGTGTCTTTTAATATCGCAACTACCTACTGCTCGAGTAGTACCAATGTCGCTAGAACAGCCGCGTATGGTTGGCACGGTTACGTACCATACGTGTACTACTGTAGAAGAAAGTCACTTCTAAACAAATTAGTAGCATCTCTCGATATTCACACTAACGGGGGTACAACCGCATAGTAGTAAACGCAGTCAGTATCCGATTCACACATCACTGCACACCAAATGATATGGGGATTCTTACGTGGTTACTGTCATTGGGCTCGCGCGAGCTGTCTCGGGTCACAGAACTGTTGGTGCTGCGCTTAGGTGAGCGCGAAGCAGGAGAGCGCCGTCAGGGCCAAAACGAGGACGTACATTGACTTGGAAACGGCCGCCCCGGCTGTCTTCGGAGGGACGGGGTATGTGGTATCCTCTCCGATATATGTCCTGCCGCCTAGTGGAGTATACATGAATTAGATGAATTACAGTTCTATAACAAGGCGATACTAAGAGCGTTTGTCCTGTCAGGCGAGTTTGCGTCCATTTCGTGGATGCTCTTCGAAAACCGCGTGATAGGTAAAGGCCCTAAACGTATCGAAATTAGTAGAAAGATTGTATGAAAATTCTTCGTATTGGAAGTTCAGATTTACGGTCTTGATTAATAAATAAAAAAATTGGCTTTTCGAACCAGTATTCCTGCGCGAGAAACGCAGCGGGTATAAGCTAGTTTTATACAAAATTACATTTATATCAAATAAAGTCCGATTAAACAATATGTCGGACAGCAAATTGCTCTGACAAGCATTATTGTTCGTAATCGCAATGACAATCTCCGACTTATTAATTGCACATTTAATTTCCTATCTGTACCTCTGTAAGTCTGGAACTTAGTGCTGGTTGCAACTAATTTATGAGAACATGAAAACTTGCAAGCACTCAGCTCTCACTAATTTGTGTCAACGTAAAATGACTATTACAAATTGTGAGATAAACATTGAGAGATTTAACGCTAAGTTAACCAGCATTCGCATTTTGCGTAATCAGTAAGAAATTATTAAGATTTTATGATAATTCCACTATTATTTTTCATATAAGTACAGCAGAATAACACAAACATATTATGTTCTTGTAATAACCGGATATGTGTGTTTGTTAATTCCTTTTTATTCTTTTATATACTCGTACATAACTCATTTATCGTCACCTGCCTGCAGAGAAGCAACAGTAAGGCACTTATGAGTAGATACTACTTACGGCTATTGTTGGTACTTTTTTAGTTAATTTTATGAATGTCATCATATCTTTCATCATTAGCGATTTCAATCGTAAAAATAATGAAGTAATAATCATGTGTCTCGAAGGTGACTGTACTGCTGATGTAAAACCCGGGTCTTGACATATGTGCAATGTAGGGTACCAGAGTCACGGTTTTGTAGTTATTTTAAATATCTTACATGTGTAAATTTAAGTGTAATAAATTAGTAATACATAATAATCTGTACATATACGTCAATTTCTTAAATTTGTACGCCGTAACATGCAAAATATGACATGAACTAATAATCCTACAACATCTTTGTATGTACTCATATTAGTGCAAATAAACGTCTTTGTCCTTGTCTGCTGTGACAAGTACTGCACTCACCGGCGTCCTGGACTCCGGACCCCTCTTCCCCGGAGCCTTCGGCGTCGTAGGCGGCGTCATCGTCCGTGTAGCTTCTGCCAGAGCCTGAACCCTCGTCCCCCGCTTCGTCGCCCTGCATGAACGCCTCTGCCGCCGGCGCGCCTCCGCCCCAAGAGTGCGAGACCAACAGCTGACGATAAAGTAAATTAATATGTTATCTGTACTAATATAATAAACATTGATGTATCTGTTTTTAAGGCCAAACAATTTTTTGCTAAATGCAAATGAAATTATATACCTACGGTACTTTTTAGACCAATTTTGACGGTATGACTGCTGTTATAAGGGGCAATTTAGGTAACTTATATTGACTATATTTTATATATTACTAGCTGACCCGGCAAACGTTGTTCTGCCATATAAATTATAATAGTATTTCTCTACTATATATTATACATATAAACCTTTCTCTTCAATCACTATCTGTTAAAAAAAACCGCATCAAAATTCGTTGCGTAGTTTTAAAGATTTAAGGGATCAAGGGGACATAAGAGACAGACAGAGACAGAGAAAGCGACTTTGTTTTATACTATGTAATGATTTTATGTTACAAGCACCCCGTATTTCATCAGGCTTTATTCATCCTGGTCTCTATTGCGTCGAATAGTGTAGACATTATTATATACCAGCACACCGGGTCCCTAACGGGGTGGGCAGAGCGCACCGAATGCCAAACATCTCTGTCCTTACAAACCTGACGTGCATCGTCTACATTCATCGATCTTATACTTGTGTATAATCTTTAGATGTAGCCGTAACGGTTTATCTTCGTTCGTGCTGACAGTAGTTTTCGAAGATTCGCTATGTGATTGTATGATGCGAACCTGGCTGTGTCTGAAACAGCGGTAAGCTCTCCGGCGGACTGAAGTGTAACAGGGATGTTACGGAGCTCCGTAACCGTAACCGAAATTATCGGATATCCGAAATAATTACATATCCGTATCCGTATCCGAATCCGATATAATTTTTTACCTATATCCATATCCGTATCCAGATCCGAAATTTCATATCCATAACTGCCCTGAAGTGTAATTAGGTTTCTAGGCACTGCGACGCGCTGTGCTACACGCGACGAAAGCTTAACGAGTGCATTCTAAGAGAAGCCGTATACTCGCAACGAGTCTAGAATTTCCAAGCCCCATTAAACTGATACACCGACCCGAATGGGGTCGGTGTGTTAGTGTCGTGTATTGACTTTGAATGGGATCTGTCCAGGCGAAAGTGCTACATCTAAGACTGCACCCCGGTTACCATAACACCTAATAACAATACAAAAAACAAAAAATACTTTGTTGGGTTATATGTGTCCCGTAAAAATATCACAGGTGTATCGCGAGCAATGTATACACGTTACCAATTATCCTCTGTCTTAGTAATTCTCGCATAAAAATCAAATAAAAAAGAATATTCTAAGATATTGTCATTGAAAATCTGAATATGTCAAAAAGATCTGACAACATTGTAAGTATTAATTTACACACCTTTTTCACACTTTTCTCTCTGCTCTTATAACGGTGAAGGATAAACATAAATGAGGAAACCTGCACACTTTATACTTCTCCATAAAGTTCTTTGAGGTGTGTCAAGTCTGCCAATCCGAACCTGGCCAGGGTTGCAGAATATACCTAAATCCTTCCCATTATGAGACTTGACACGTTTGAAAAAAAGGTATACTGTACCTATCGTGAGTGTTATCACTATATAGTATAAAACAAAGTCGATTTCTGCTGTCTGTCCCTATGTATGCTTAGATCTTTATAACTGCGCAGCGGATTGTGATGCGGCTTTTTTTAATAGATAGAGTGATTCAAGAGGAAGGTTTATATGTATAATAACATAGGATACTTTTAAAGAGAAAAACTAATTTTTACGAAAGACAAAAAAATATTTGTCAAAATTTCGAAGTGTCCTAGATAATTAAAACGCTGCCCAAAGTCAGTATTGCACGCGGACTTATTCGCGCACAAAAGCTAGTTCGGATCTAAAGTAATGAAAGTTTTATTTTCGAACGTGACATAACCAAGCGACCTCTTCGCCCTTTCGATACACGCGCATATCTATCTATACTAATAATATAAAGCTGAAGAGTTTGTTTGATTGTTTGAACGCGCTAATCTCGGGAAATATTGGT
>DWUN01001554.1:0-16240 GCA_018249975.1 Passova gellias | reverse complement strand
ATAATTTATTTTGAAATACTCCAAATGCTGCCCAAAGTCACTATGCCACGCGGACGAAGTCGCAGGCAAAAGCTAGTTTATAATAAAAGACAAAGTATTTTAGGCTTTGAGACACACACAACTCTTTCAGATTAAATAAAATCCTTTTTGTAAATCCACCAATTTCGAGCCATTTTCGAAATCCCGTTCATAATATGTCAATGCCAAAATCCACTAAACATGCTTCCTCACCTGGAGAAGTATCTATAGCATATCCTGCACTGGTACTTTATCTGCAGGTGGAACCTCTTGGTGTGCCTACCGAGTTTGCTGGCCGTGATGAAGGACTGGCCGCACTTTGCACACGTGTAGGGCTTTTCATCTGGTGACAAATGATAATACAATACGGTCAAAATTTCAATTCATTAATTAATATGGGTACATATAAAGATGTTACAGGATTATTAGTTCGAGCCATATCTTGCCTTTTACGGCAGACAAATTAAAAAATTGAAGTACAAGTACAGACTATTATTATTAATCTATTACACTAAAATTTACACACATGTATAATATTTAAAATAAACACAAATTTCATTTGATTATAACAATAAGATCATTTTTGAAACAGCCGAATAGAATTTAGGTGCAGCAAATTTTAATTATCCCTAACCACTGGGCAGCAGTGACCGACTTATATCATTGAGTTCTGATTAGAATTATTGAATTAATCTTTTGATTTGACCGGCCTTGGGGTATGGTACCCTGACTGGTAAACCGGACATGTTTTGTACGGATAGAGTTTGGTTGGAACACTGAGCTGTCTGAATGAGAGGCTGAATATAGGGTGAGATTCCAAGATATTATCAAATATACTAGGTTTTTTTATTTCGAAATCTGTCAAAAAAAAACTCACCAGTGTGTGAACGTACATGTAATTTGAGGTAGTAACTTAATGTGAACTGTTTCTGGCACGCGAAACATTTGAATATCTTCTCCAAATTCAACATTTCCTTGTTATCAACAATGGCTTTTATATCCTTCAAATCCTTCTTACTGTCATCACTGGCAGTGTTCTTCACTATATTATCGTTGTCTTTATTATCAAATTCCGAAGCCTTCTCGCTACCTATATACCCGTCCTCCGGTTTGATTTCGATGTCCAGCAATTTGTTCTCCTTCTTTATTTCCTTGCCGATCTTCTTCAATTTTTTCTTCTCCTTCTTCAACTTCTTCCTTTTCAATTGATTCTTCACACGCAAATCGTAGCTGGTGATCCTGTCTTTGTGTGTGGCGATGTGTTTGTCCAAATCGGGCAGGTCTACGTAGCAAATGTTGCATACAGCGCAGCCATAGAACGGAAAATCCTTCTCCGTAATCTTCTCTGACCAATAGTTGCTTCTCTCCTTCTTAACTCTCCGTTTTCCCTTCTCAAACGGTTTTGTCACATCCTTGGTAATATTATCGTTATTCTGATTGTTCGTTAAATTTGAATTACAGACACTCTCATTGCTTGGATTGTTGGCGACACTATTTTCTGTATTACTCTCTGTTCTGTTGTAACCCGTTTCCTTGTTATTGTCTTTTGGAGTATCGACAGGCAATTTATTGCTAATTACCTCATTGGAGCATTTCTCTTCCCTGTGATTTGCAGTAATTTCTTCGTTAAAATTAATGCGTGATGTTTGAAAGTCATATATGTTTAACGGATCCATGTCTACGCGCTGGTTCATTTTTGTTTATCTGAAATATAAATAAGTTATTGATTTTACCTTTTCGTCGAGTGTAGAATAGGAAATTTGTGTAACAGATATTGTTTGAACCAAAAAGACTTTAAATATCAGCCTGTATTAGTCCAGTATAGAATATAGATATAAAGGGCAAGTAAAGCCTATGTGATATGGCATGGCATACTACTTATATGCTTCAATCAAGAAATAACAATTCTAGAGTGACTTATTGAGGTCTACATGCATAAATGCTAAATTAATGAAGACAAATCTATGCTGTGCCCTGTAGAACACTGAATTCAATCAATCAAATGATCACTGAACTGAATCAAATTAAATAAAAAATTATTGGACTTCGGTGTGAACAATTTTGTCTGTATTTTCAGCCTGTACCATAAAAAATGCTTTTTGAAAAATGTCAAATTTATAGAATACGAATGAAGAATTAATATTGTCCTGTATTATGTATTTCATTTATTTTCTTTAAGCGACGTTAATGTGCGCGTGATATACACTTAACTGAAAAAAAACTAGTAATTAAATGGCATAATTTATATAGTTAATAATAATGAAGTATGAAAGCACAATTATCTAATGCGATTTTCAAGTTAATGCTGAATAGTGATGAATGAAAAAAAAACCACCAAAAAAAGCGCGTTTAGGATTTTTCCGGAACATAAAAGATACGTTCCAGTAGTTATAAAAACACGAAACATTTTTGAATCACTCACAATAACGACAAAGTTTCAAATTGAAAACTTTTCAATTTGTTTCAAAACTCCGTTCATTTCAGTTACAAAACAAAGCGACTGAAGGGCGCTCACTGGCAGGCGGTAATCAATAAGGTTGAACGAAAAAAAAATTACCTACGACAACACGACAGTATAAAAAAGCTGTTCACTTTTTTATCAATATCAAACTTTAATTGCTAAAATAATCACATTTTAATACCACAACCACAATAAAAACTTAACAATATAATACCTAACAGTATAAACTATGTCTGTGATGCCATGAAAACAACAAATGTTTATTTATACGAGCGCAAATCGCGTTTTTAATAAATACAAATTCACATTTTTTTCTCGCGTGACCGACAACTAGCCGCAGTCATTTTTAATGTTGCCTATAGCAAAATTTTATTCTCCACTTATTTATTCATCAGTTGCCACTACAGTGCTCAAACTTCGTTTTGGAACAGGTATTGCGAAATAAATATAACAATTTCTAAAAAAGTTAAATGACTACGACAAAAACTGATAAGCCAAAAGTACTTTCGTACTTACAAAATTTATTCATTCGAACATTTACCAATAAAATGTAACAATTTAAATACTACACACAAAGTTTTGCCTAACAAAATGGTAATTTTCATAACGATGGCAATATGATCATTGGACGTCAAAACAATTCGCGTTTCATTTGACGTAGAAAATAAAAACCAAAATTATTAAAAAAAAATTAATTCTTAAACTGAAAAAATATATACGGTATCTAATATTAAATTAATTCATACTTAAAATATTCAATAAGTTAGCATTTATTCCCACATAATTTAGATCTACGTGACCGTGAATTATCACAATTTCTGGCGAACTTCCTGCGTATAATAACAGATGGCGATAGTAATTGAAGAATTATTAAGGGAATATTGAAAACAATAGATATTAAACTGTATTTTTAAAAACTTCTAGACGCTCTAGCGTAGCTATTGGTGTTGTTTTAATATTTTAAATAGGCTAGTAATTAGCCACAATCTCGCCTGTAAAATTGTTGTTCTACATTCTAAGGATATTTAAGACAGTACGACATTGTGCTTTTTTAAGGACAGAGTACTCTGTTAAAACTCGTTACTGGGCATATTCGGCGATTTTCCAATTACTCGTAATCGACCGAAAAGCCCGATTCCAGGACTGAGCTACTGCTGAGTGTATGAATAGACATACAAGATTTTTTAAATTAAGAACATTGCCTATGCACTAAGCATACATTATTTAGTTATTTATTTATGTAGGTCGCCAACACTCCGCTCACTGTAACATTATACATAGAATGAACAAAAAAATACTTGGTAAGTGACAGAGCAATTACAGGCGAGGACAGCGTGCCAAACATTATCCAACCTATAGTAAGCCTGAAGTCATAATTAAAAATGTACTGCTCTGAAACAAGTCAATACACGTTTTCGCGCCACAAACCAATATAAATTAACACCGAGTAACTCGACCGAGTATCCGATTACGCGGCATAACTTCAACTCGGCCCATCTCAGCTATTCATTACTCGAGATAAGCTAAGCGCAATGTAAGCTAGCCTTAAGTGTTTTATTTTATCTCAAACATTCATTCTAATCTGTGGCACTAATAAAATTTTATGTAAAGCTGACATGTGTACATAACTAATTCCCTCTCCACGTATATTATGTCACCCTGTGAATATATTATTAACGTCGGACTGGTGACATAACGGCCGAATAGAAGGTCGCGAGGTGAGCCGCACGGTCCGTGAGGTTGCCGGTGCGGCTCGCGGCTGCGGCTTACGCTTTATTACCTAAAGTAAATTATCATAAAATAATGTCCAGTTTAAACGTAACTAAGGGTTTAAGGTGCGGACACATTAGAATACGGGAAAAAATATATACGTGGGATATTTACATTTTGACATAAGTATCTTAAATGACATTACAGTTAAAAGTATTTAGAGAAACTATTACATATATTTTGCCTTGTCTACACATCAATATTTTTGTCCGATTTCTAATTGATAGGTGAATGGGCTTTGAATTTTCATTATGCCGTATGAAATTCGGGAAAAAACGAATCAACAAAGCTATAGCCACACCCATCTATACTTTTAACTCAATCGTTGAAACGTTGAAGGAAAATAGCGAGGAAACCTGCACAACGTTCTTCGAAAGAAAAATGCCGTACTGGGCCAGCGTGGTATACTATTGCGTTAAACTCTCTCATGGTGAGAGGATACCAGTGACCAGCCCTGGATAAATAACAAAGTTTGAAAAATCTATCCAAAGTCTTAATAAGTTAACTTGAACTGAAATAAAACCTGATATACGAGGCGTGCTCGAATAAAAGGTCGAAAAAAAAATTAAAACCAGAAATAGCCACCATGCAAAACCAAATTGTTTTAAACCTTCGGCCTTATTGAATATTAAAATATTTAAGTACATTAATCGGTGAACATCAAGGCAGTATATAAAGCACCAAAACATTTATCTATACAAATATATAAAATTCGAGCGTCGGTTTGTAATATTTAAAAAAAATTAATAAAATATTTACGTATGTATATACGGTATATATTACAAAAATAACATATTTTACAATTTTCATCTGTCTGCCTGTCTGTTTGTTCCGGCTAATCTCTGGAACGGCTGGACCGACTTTGACAGGCCTTTCACTGGCAGATAGCTGATGTAATAAGGAGTAACTAAGGCTACTGTTTATTTTAAAATTATATAAAATAATTAAATCGAAACGCGGACGAAGTCGCGGGCACGGCTAGTTTGGTATAAAATAATTTTTATATTGATTGATTAGTCAATTGAAAAATATTAATGTTACCATACTGACTGATGGAGAAATAAGAACCTCTGTCTACCCCGTTAGGCATCTATGGTGAAGATTTAATAACAATAATATTAATGACACAAAAATGCAAGCATTTAAATGACTAATGGTATAACTTATGAGAATAGTTACACAATTCCGTTTTTATATTTACAATGGAACAAAAATACGCTAGCAAGAATTGTTAATACTCCTCAGCGAGTATTTTACATAAAAAACACATTCCATTAATGCTTTGTCAATTCCCTCCATTATAAAAGGTATGGTGATTCAATAGAGTATTGATAAAACCTAAACATGCCTATATAGTTCATGCAACCTAAATACAAGACAATAAGAGATAATAACATATTATCGTCAACTTGTAGAGCGAAAACGAAATAAACAAAGCCTTTGTGTCTCCATTGTTCATGACATTGACGTCTCAAATTCCTTGCGATAGAAGCCATTATTGCTCGCAACTACTTGTTCGATGAATAATTTTTAATCTGTTCTCTGTCATCCAAAAAGTTATATGTACGAAAGTAAGTTATACAAAATTGAAATTAATTGCTACGATTTTAAGTTGATATTTGATTGCAGCGTGTGTACAAAAGCCTGTTTTGTTTCACGATTGATTCAGTTCGTGATTGGTTGTTACAAATGTAGTAGCGCGGGAAAGCGCGGCGCGCTCGCTTGTGCTGCGTTCCGTTTTAAAATAAAAACTTTATTTGTATACAATAAATAAATTTGACAGTTAATAAATTATTGCTAATGTAACATAGTTATTTAAATGACGATTTTAAAGAGAACGTGGTGTGAAATAAATTAAAACGTGATATGTAAATAATGGTTGTGTAATTTAAAGTTGAAGTCATGGCCGGATGGATAACTGCAGGTAATTATGAAGATGATTGTTTTTTTTCATGCGTTTCATCTTCGATTCTGGTCTTTTCCAGCCAGTCATAAAATTTATTTATTGCCTTAAAAAAATTTAATATTGCAACTAAACATTACAAAGTAAATAGATTACCTTAAAGGAATATTGCAACATGTTAATGAGAAAATTACACTTTAATTGGACTTGTAGCTACTCATACTCAGAACTGGTATCCATATATGAAAGTAATATACGACATTGGTGCAATTATATTGCACATTTAAAGAAATCAGTGAACTGTAACAGTCCAGTTGTTACTGACCTAGTAGATTACAGACTTCCTCTCCGGAGATGTGGGGTTAAAATATAGGCATTCAAAATTGTGTCCGTTTTAAAAAATCAAATCACTCGCTATAACGGTGAAGGAAAACGTCGGGAACAAACAAAAAAATTATTTTATTATTTTACGATTTAGAGTCTGGACATACACATTCCGAAATTAATCATGAAGTATATAGTATAATAAAATAATTCTGATAATATAGAATTCCTTGTCATCATATAAAATATGACTGATCATTTTTAAAAGTATTTTACGATTCCAGAAATGCAGCGATCTGTGATATACTCGTATTATTAAAAATAAAATTTCTCAGGTTTGTCGATTTAATTGGAAATCTAAACTATGGGCCTCACAAAATAAAATTCCGATAATAATTATAGTACAAAAAAATTGTCATCGGAAAAAAAAGTATTGCGTTCGATAACTAATACGCGCGGTTATACTATGTTTGGAAATCATACCCCATACAAGCAGAACGGGTTGTGTCGTAGAGGCTGTATGTGAAGCGCTTAACTTTGTTTACATAGCAAACGGAGACATTTTATAAACTTTGGCGAAACGTTCATTTGTCACTTTTCGCGCCATCGGTTCAATCAATATATTATCTGTGTGCAATTGTTTTTTTTATCTCGTTGTAATATTATTAGTGTGAAGTGTACAGTTATAATATAATCCATTTTTGTATTATTCTGGCAAAATCCATATTATGCAAATTGTACCGCTAGGTGACAGTACAAGCTTTGTTGTTATATTTTAGCAACACCATGGCGACGTTAAGCGGAAGTCTAGAAAAAAAATACAATTGTCTTTCTGAACGATGGCAGACGAACAACATTCGCAGTAATACACATTAACACTAACAGTCCTATTACAGTCTTATTGAGTTCCGATGAATACGACTTTAATACTCAATTTCGTTTCGTAACTATATTTCGGGATATTTTCATAATAACTTCAAGTTTGACATAGACTTTTTGAATTGTCTATTGTAAATTATACTTTTTTTGGCGATGAGGAGTCGAGAGGGGGAACTTTAAATAGGTACCGCGGTGTCTTGAGAGAGACTGTTATGTGGAATTTTTCTTTTCTAATAAATGCAAGAAATCTTGGGGTAGGGTATTAACTCCTAGGTCATAGTTTACGCGTCTTTAGGAGTCAAGGAACCTAATATATTTATGTCCACGATTATTATTATTATACATATCACTGTCCTTCCCGGGGTCGCTGGCTCTACGGTCAGAGCTCCCACCCTGACCGCCCGCATCGTCGGAAGGAAATTCTTTAACGACAGGCAAGATATGTTCTGGTCCCGAGATACAGAGCTTCCATAGGCTTTTAGTAACAAGTTGTTATTTTGATATTAAAAACAGAAAATTCAATTTTATTTTATCAGTACTTATAGATAAAAATTTGTCAATTTTTTTATAAGGCACTGATCTGACATTAATTGGGTCAAATCACTATCGGTTTGCGATAAGTGTTGCCAACTCCACCCAAATAGATTAGTGAAATATTTTTTTTACTATCGTAAAATATTCTATGTATGTCATATTATGTATATTAAGCGATATAGCCACTAGTATTTTTTGATTATTCCCTTGGTTGGCTACGCTTTTCACCAGCCAGCTAATAGACTACAACTACATATATATGAACATATGTTACATACAGCCAATCTACCGAAAATAGCTCATCACGGTTAAAGAAACTTTACTTCAAAAATTATATATTATAAATAACATTAAATGTGATTGTACCTAAATAGAAGACAAATAAATCAATAATATTATGAAAATATTTTTTCCACTAAAAGGGTAGGATCACAATCGAAGCGTCAAATGTGGGAAGATCGCTCAATCATCGAACAGCACTCACGCGGAACGGACGTGTTTTTCTCAAAAAATGAAATCAATGAAATCTCCGTCTTTCACCTATCGTTCCATATTTGAATGTCTCTGATAGTGTTTATCGAATAGCTGAGGCCGTACCCAAATGACCTAATTCTTTAGGGCGAGGCATTTTGATTAAGACCAGATTACAGATACAAAGTTATTTGTAGTAGATACGACTTTACTTTTGTATTCCACAGTTAGTTTTCAGCACACCACTGTGGACATAGCATTAGTCGTAGCTTTGGGTAAGATTTTAAATGTATTTATGTAGACGAAGCACGTCAGGTTTGTAAGGACAGAGATATTCGCACTCGATGCTTTCTGCCTACCCTGTCAGGGACCTGGCGTGATGGTATATCGTTGTTATTGTTGTATGATAAAGAAAAGTTCAAAACATAAAAAGGTAAAAACTAGGTCTTGAGTATAGAACACGGCATATTTATCAGGGTTTTATAATAAAAAGAAGTTTATGTTTTAGTATCGGGTAAATTATCTAATATAGCTTTTGCCCGCGACTTCGTCTGCGTTGAATACTGTTCTTTGCAATAATAGTATCGAAGCAAATTAAAATGTTGCCCAAAGTCACTATTCCACACGGACGAAGTCGCGGACGAAAGCTAGTTATACATATAAATCTTTCTCTTGGATCACGCTATTTATTAAAAAAAACCGCATGCAAATCCGTTGCGTAGTTTTAAAGATCTAAGCATACATAGCGACAGACTGCGGAAAGGGACTTTGTTCTATGCTATGTAGTGATGTTGAAGTAAGCAAGTGTAAAGTATACACACTTGAGCAAACATTAGAGAGTTATTTTAAAATCACAAACAGTCACATTTAATTATATTACACGATTGCTTAGATTACCTAGATTAGATCGAATAGCAACAAACTCAATGTAATAGACGAGGAACAATGCCTTATTGTTAAACATGGCGCTGGTACAACCTTTGGCATAACGTATTGACACACTGCCCCAAATCGTTGTAAAGACGAACTATTAAAATACTGAAATCTGATCTAATATTTAGAGGAAGGATTTTATTGTTTGGATTGAATAGACTCTGAAACTACTGGACCGATGTGAAAAATTCTGTCACCGTTAGAATCCTACATTAGCCCCGATGAAGATTTTAAAAAAGTTCAGGAATCGTATGAAAACTTCGATAATGTAACCCAACGTGTGGAAATCATATCAAAATTCGTTATATCGCGTAAGCTGCGGAAATTATTGACAACAGAGCAAGTGATGTTACAACCTTGAGAAGCCAGGACGGGGTGCTAGCAATGTATAAATGACAATGTTTTAGGTCCCACAGCTGGGCAAAGTTTTTTTCCAGTAGTTATTTATTGTTATGCATACAACACAGAAAAGTATTTGTTATATGATGTTAAGTGTTCAATAATCAAAGTATCTAATAGTATCCAATAGATGGGTGACTTAAACGAAAAAAAACTTAAGAATAAAAAGTAATAAAATGGATAATAGTAAAAACACTCATTTAATGCAATTTAAATAAAAAAAATTACATAATTTTAGAAATAGCCAAATATAAAAAAGTGGAATATTAAAAGGTCGAACTTTTTAAAAAGCATCATAAATGGATAAAATAGGCCAGTTGCAACTCATTTCACCACGCTCTGGATTTTCTACCTGCCAGTTACTCACCGATGGTACTGGAGAGGCCGCGCTGAAGAAGAGTTAAAAGAAGACAATTCTCTGAAAACAATCCAAGCATCACAGTGATTGTAAACTTCCCCAATTGCTAACTATATAATTCTATTGACAGATGACAACTGAACAAGATGGCGGCATCGAGTGACATCGAGTTGGCACAAAATGGCGGCGAGAACAACATCAAATTGCATCCGTATTTTCTTGCTTTGTTGTAAGTATATTCGTATCAAAATATCATCTCGAAACTTTAAATTATATGTCCTTTGCATTATTTCTAAATTATAAGCTCATAAAAGCAGTATATTATAATAAACAGAGAAATTTTTATCTCTTGAAAATATTCAAGCGTTACTTCGTATTAACTACAACCATTAAGTGGACCATTGAACTCTAAATATTGCGACTTTTGACTTTCCAAAGCCATTTTTGAAACAATTAAGTGCAATAAACCAAATTAAGATTGATCTATTTAGATTAGTGGATGAAATATCAAAAATTTCCACACGACATTAAATAAATTGCTTGCTGACTAACACGAAGTCGATTTTAGTACCCATTGTGCGCTGTTTAGAAATAAAATACAAAACAAGCGATAATGAATGCTTTGTTATAGAGTTAGTATTATTTTTAAATCAAATCAACCTTATATAAAAATAACTACAAAAATATTCCAATGCAACAAACTAAGAACATAATCTAACACACTTGCCAATTAAAAATCACATACATTTTTTATTTATGTACAGCCAGTGACGACAAAAAATTATGGACATTGAAAATCTGTACAAGGCACTAGTCATCCCATACTGAAATATCTCCCAGTAGACCAGCTGGTGGAAAAGTAAATTAGTGAAACTAACCTAGGGCGTATCACTGCATAGTATAAAACAAAGTCGCTTTCCGCCGTCTGTCCCTATCTATGCTTAGATCTTTAAAGCTACGCAACGGATTTTGATGCGGTTTTTTTAATAGATAGAGTGATTCAAGAGGAAGGTGTATATGTATAATAACACCCATTTTATAGTAGAGAAATACGGTTATAATTTATTGGGCAGAACAACGTTTGCCGTGTAAGCTAGTAATACGAGTATATAATATAAAATAATCTGTTTTTACACGTCAGCGATGCTAAAAATCGAACCGAAATATTTACACTAATCCAAATCACTTCTAAATAATTAATATTTAAGATAACACACGTTATATGTGACCGGGATTTATAGTTCGGTCACTTTAAGCTCTCCAATATCCCAAGGGCTAGAGGCTACCTTGACCAAATAATGTTATCTAAATAAAATATCACAGTTTTGTGATATGTTATTATTTTGTTTCGATCCCTTTAACAATAAAGAAACAAAATACGCTTTATTACTCAATATCGAGCTCAACCTTTGATCAGAGGTCGTGGGTTCAATTCCCACCCAGGATACACATGTACGATGAACGCATTCTGTATCTGCTATGATGATAAATATTAATATAAAAGTACATATCGTGGTTACGAACTTACAACTTAAATGTGTAAAAACTTTAGTGTCGAGAATCGGGATGATCTAAAAAAAACTTGACATTTGACGAGAGATTTTTACGTTTTTTAATTTCAAGTAGTGATGTGCCGAATCGTCAAAAATGTATATCATGTGATTTTGGTATGGAGACAGTCGAACGGCTGGAGCGTGACATAGGCTTGTCTGTTTCGCGGGAAAATGTCGAATTTTTACAGAAGAACACGTTCTAATCGAATGAGCACTACAGATGGCGATACGAGCGCAGCAATGACGTGTGAACAACGCGAGGGTAACAGCTACTTATCTATAAAATATTTCATTCAGCCAAAAATTTAAAATAGCGCAGCGATTGTGCAACACTCAGCCACACGCCGTTTAAGAAAATGTTTATTTCAGAATGACTTCCACATAACATTACGAAACTACGAACCAGTTGCTTTTTTTTCATGTTTTATTTGTACTATTATTTTTGTTTCTTTGATTTTTAATTTCTATTTCGTTTGTTTTTGTTTTTTTTTATTATATGCTGTCGTTAAACTATGAATAAAGTGTTTCTTTATTTGTTTCTTTCTAAACGTAAAATTACGCGTATTTCCATTGAGGTAGGCAGGAGCAGCGTTTTCACTGCCCTAGTCTGGTATGAGATGGTGTGAAGAGGTGGAAAAATATTATTTTTGGAGCTTTTCTTCTGTTACTGAGTTATCAGAGATTTAAGTTTTATTAAACAAATATTGTTCTCCGTGCATTCTACCTATCCCGTTAGGGACCTGGCGTGATGTCGTGTGTGTGTGTGTGTGTGTGTTCCATAATAATAATGTTGATAGATATTGAGACAATTCTACACACGACTATCTGAATCCAAATTAGGCAATAAATCGTTGTAACAACCGGAAAGCAGATAAACAAGCATCACATACATACTGTAATACATACAACATACATACATATACATTTTTTTAATACACCCAAACAAAGTCATCACACTAATATTAGTCTTGGTTGAGAATTTATCCAATGACGGGTCAGGGTCTCCAACCACTAGAATAATTGTGAATTTCCAATTCTAATGAATGAAATATTAAAAATAAAAGTTCTTTAGAAATCCCATGACATTACCTTCGACAATACATTTAGAAACACGTGCGAGGGAAAATGAAAGCGAATTAATATTACTCATCTTGGAAGTCTGCCATTTTCAATGTCAAAGGGTCATTGAACTTGAACAAAATGGCATCCAACACGTGATACCAATAGTAATAAATGCTTTATGTAGTTTACACGAAAATGATATTATGTTATTTATTTTGTGTAAATTTGTTTCATATATATGGTTTAGATTGCCGGCTTTCAATTCGAGAACTGAAATTCAAATCTCGACGTAATGACTAACAGAATTACGTGATTTTAAAACTAAATATCACTCACTATGACCTGTAAAGAATACTTTCTTTTCAGGTATTACATTTACCGTGTGCCTGTTTGATAAATGTATAAAAAACATCCAATTAATATTATCGGTAAATATTCAAATTGAGAGTTTTAAAAACTTAGTTGTATCTATGTAGCTGACATGCGCAATCAGTGCCAAGGTCATTTCTGTATTCAGACGGTCTAAACGAAAAACGTCGTAACTAAAATTTTTTTTGACAATAAAATTTGTCTATGCTTATACATTCTGCATATTTTTTATATACCCTGAAATGTGTGTATTCTGTCAATCTGCACTTGGCCTGTGTAGACTATGGCCTTAAGCCTCACTATACAAGGATATCCGGTCCAGCAGTGGACCAATGAAAGGGTCGAAAAAAATTACAATACTTTTGCCCTTGAATTAACACATACATACATAACATCACGCCAGGTTCCTAAGAGGGTAGGCAGGGCGCACCGAGTGCCAAATATCTCTGGCCTTACAAACCTTGAATCGTTATCCTCGTATACTCCCGTCAGCCGTGGATAAGCCAGGACAAGCAGCCCAATGTTCGTGTTGAGCTATTACCAGCTTCCGCTCATCCTGACTCGCGTTCATTCGCGTTACGATAACAGAAACGTCCGTTATGCTAAACGAGTAAATACCGCCGCGGTAACAGGTTCGATACCCTGTGCGCCTCGAATGCGAATTATTATTAGACCATCGCGCCAGGTCCCTAACGAGGTAGGCAGAACGCACCGAGTGCCAAATATCTCCGTCCTTGCAAACCTGACGTACTTTTACATTCATTACATACATTACACCCGTACATTCGTACATTCGTACACTCGTACATTCGTACATTCGTACATTCGTACATTCGTGTATTCATTCATTCATCATTCATTAATTCCGTGTATACATACATACGTATGTACGAATGCACGAATGTACGTATCTGTATGACCGCATGTATGTATCTGTATATACATGTGACATGTATGTACCTGTCATGTACATTAATAGGACCACACTGAAAATCAGTAGCCGGGGTTCCCGCCGCGAATGCTCATTGTGGTCCCTTTTCGTCATGATATAGTTTCTCTATATTTTTTTTTCTGTTTTCTTAATTTTATTTTCACATATTACATTATCTCTGTTATTTCCTATTTTTTTGTTTTGATTCATCTTATTTTGTAGTTTGTAATATCTATACTCTATAATTTGTGGCGAAATAAAATATGTTTTCTTTGTTTGTTTCTTTCTTTCTAGCTTTCTTTCTTTCTGGCTTTCTTTCTTTCTTTTTTTCTTTCCTTCTTTCTTACTTGCTTTCTTTTCCTTCTTTCTTTCTTTCTTACTGGCTTCCTTTCTTTCTTTAATTCGCAGTGTGCAGTATGTTAGTGACCTAAATAAACAAATAAATAAAAATAAATAAATAAATTCGTACATTCGTTCATACATTCGTACTTTTTTAAAATGATTTTTTTTGCTTATGTTCCTTGTATGAAGAGCCCTAGGCGTATTTTTTGGTAGTTTTTATTCAATGTACAGAATTGAACTCTTCTACAGTTTTATTATATGTAATGTGTAGATTTACGATATTGATTTTCAATTGTTTTCTCTCGTTGATGTAACAGTAACAGCGGTAGATGTCGACATTTTTATCTTTCTGTTAATTAAAGTAATTATAATTACTCAAAATTATTAACAATAATAATTGAGTGTTTAAAGTATCCTTCCTAATTACGTTTTTTATTAATGATTTATTAGTTTATGTACTTTTATAGTGTGAAAGATATTTTCAAAATGAATTGCATCGGCCCTGTGGCGCAATGGATAACGCGTCTGACTACGGATCAGAAGATTCCAGGTTCGAATCCTGGCAGGGTCGTGATTAACGTATAGGTGTTGGTTTTTGTTACACGGTTATAATGGTTTATTTACCGTATACGTAAACAAATGTCTATGAATAAATCATTTACAATTTACCTTTAGCTTACCTAATACATCATTTGTTACGAAAAACGTTTTATAATTTACTTTATATGAATATTATTTTCGTTCCGGTTATTAGTGTGAATCTTAATTGAATATATTTTTGTTTTTCGTTTTGCATTAATAAGAAAATATTCAAACTGTAAATATGAATTAAATTAGAATAAACGTATATTGTAGAATAGCGTCATCTGTTGGTGGCACAAGTACACTGTTTTTAAACGTAAAGAATGAATAACCACGCCGAAAATAAATTCTAGCGTCATCTAGGTTACGCTTAATGGCTGATGGTGATTAGATCTCGTACACCTTTATCTATTATTAAGTATATAGCTAGCAATTTAAGATTTTCTCAGCTAAAGACTCAACAAATTAAAAAAATTAATAATTAAAACAATTTATTTAAAAGATGAGATGAAACAAATTTGTATACGTCAAAACTCATATAAATCAGTGTCCTAAGTGCGACTTCAACAAATATATTCACGGTGAGAAGCGAGCGTGAGTCGCTATGGTATTCACTTATCAAATGTCAAATTTTGTATTTCGTACACTTCGAGCTCTCGAAAGAACCAATCACGTGCGTTTATGTTCCCCAGTGACAGGTGCTATTGACATGATTTTTTTTTGGCTTGTGTTACCTGGTTCTTTTCGAATTCTTAAACTCCTTATGAATATATAAAGATTTTGTGATTGTGTTTGTCATTGTTATATAAACTGCATTATGTGTGATGTTAACACAACGCAATATACAATCGTTGTATGGTTTCCGCTATATACGATTAAATTATTATATTATGCAATAATCCTATAACAACATAACGTTTTGTGACAACCCTAACAACGAAGTAAGAGTACATAACAGCCATTAGTATTACGACATGAGGTAGATTTAAATAATTTATTGTCTAAATTATTACATCCAGACAGAATAAACAAAAGCATTCATCGCACAAATGTTTGTCCTGATCAGGAATCGAACCCGTGAAGCTTAGCAGTGAGAGTCAACCTTCCATCGATCTGTTCCTGCATAAGCGAAAACGCATCACTACATAGTATAAAACAAAGTCGCTTTCCACTGCCTCTCCTTATGTATGCTTAGAACTTCAAAACTACGCAACGGATTTTGATGCGATTTATTTTAATGAATAGAGTAATTCAAGAGGAAGGTTTATATGTATAATAACGTCTATTATATACAAGAGAAATACTGTTATAATTTATATGGCAGAACAACGTTTGCCGGATCAACTAGTAA
>DWUN01001553.1:0-16243 GCA_018249975.1 Passova gellias | reverse complement strand
ACATATACATACATATACATATACATACATATATATTCTCGTATATTTGTATGTTTATATTTCACTAAATACAGTGGGTCTGTTCAAACTGTATTACTACGTACGTTAACAAATAAATTGTGTACGATACAAAATAAACTGTTGCCAAATAAATTAAATCGCACCGGATCTTAGTTACGTACATGTATTTCTCCAGTTTCCTGAATGAAATTACAATACTGAAGTCCGTGGGTGTAACGCTTTGTTGTAAGAAATCTTTATTGTACTATAAGTTTTATATGTCTACTAAATATCATTGGTCCCAAAGTTACACTTCGAGTATTTTACAGTCCTTACTAATATTATAAATGCAAAAGAGTGTTTGTTTGTCCTTCTTTCACGTCAAAACGGTGCAACGAATCGATCTAATTTTTTTGTATGGAAATAGTTGAAGGACTGGGACAAAATTATCTCATACCTTCCTTTACCTTAATGTTCACTACTTTAACTCACAGTACATTTAATTATGTTTAAATGAAAAGAGTAAAGTATGAGTATTTCCTCAAATAAAAACGCCGTGAGTCTACACACACAACAGCTGCAGTAGTTAATTTACGGCTTTGATGCTGCTACTTAATTTATTAACGTAACCCTACACGAAATTATCCTCGCTCACTTGCCTCAAGTGCTTATCTAATGAGTCCCCGTAGGAGTCATAAAAGATCTCTACATAGAGCTTGTAGAGCTCTCCGTAGAGAGATGAGGATTAACGAAACATGTTTTACTTAACTTGTCTGTTAAACGACATATTACATACTAATATGAAGCTGCCTACTGTTTAAGCCATCAGTAGAGAAATGTTTATGGTGTGAATTTTTTTATTTAGACATTTCTCAATTACCCTAAAGACTATTAGACAACACTTAAAAAAAATGTTATCTGTTAAGAGTCTTGTTTCTCACAACCTTAAATAACAACAAAATCTGAGCTTATTTCCAGCAGAAAGAAAAGTAGCATTTTTGTAGCCGCAGTAAATTTTGAAACTAAGTAACTAAAGATACACTGACAGTTTTTTATTGACGATTTTTATATAACATACTCGTAAATAGTAAAGGCTAGATATTGCTATTATGTTGTCACAATAGTAGTCATATATCGTTTTGGTCACGAGTTTTGGTAGTGTTGCCAATTAAATAAATCATACGCATGGCAATGTTACTTACAACAAATGTTCTATTATACATATGTGTGTATGTAATAGTATAATTACATACACACAGTACGAAAAATAGACACAAATATAAAAATACTGATATCTTTTATATTTGAAAATAAACTAAATAACAAATATTACAATTGATGTGATCGGAAAATTTTATCAAACCTCTTTAATGTACAGTGTACGTTAACTGTGTGTATCGTTAACGATACTGATTATGAAAATTTATGGCATCTGGGCTAAGGCTAACGAGGAACTTTACCATGAATTAAAAAATAAGCATCTTTACGCCCATGAAGGGAGAGTTCGTGTGCTCGTGTGACAAGAGTGCACGTGATGTGGGTCGAGCACTCTCCCGTGTATGCGCGCGGAAGATAAAGAAAGAAATACTCGCAGTACAAAACTTAGCGGTATAACAACGTTGCAGTACTTAATATTAAAATGAGAAAAATAGTAAGTGCTAATAAATAATACCTATATTTGTGAGTGAGCTTTAAAAAGCAATTGTAACAGATAACAGCGTGATATTAATTAACTATGTATAAACATTTCATTTACAAGCAAATTAACGAAAAAGTGTATTTCATAAGGAAATCGAGCATTTTCTCCCCCATTCAAAATTGTAATCTGATGGAGCAAAGAGGTTTCGCTGATCGTGAAGACCAAACTTAGATTATTAGTACGAAGTGTGACGAGATACAAAATAAGCATCTTTGGTTGTCAAACAGATTCCATACGCGTGCCGTGTGGGTCGAGCGCTCCCCTATCTCCCCGGAAGATATAGGAATGAATATCACGTAACGCTTCGTTTTATGAACACTACACTTCGTTGTAACGTAAACTCACAAAGCGGGCGTTATCTTGAAAATACAGAAATATACAGAAGAATAACGATATTACAGTTCCGGACAATGTAAACATTTTTGGGGGAACCATTTCATTCATAACAAACTAATAGTACAAGCTTTCATTTTGTATAGACACCAAACTGGTTAAATGGCCAATAAATTGAACTTTCAAGTAACTTACATACTTATGTACACATTACTTCAAAATATTTAGGCAACCAGTGAACCGTTTAGATTTAACATATAAGGCAATGAAACTACGTCGACTTGCGAATATTCAGATGTGGTCGCGTTGCAGAGGCAGTCGATGCATTAGGCAGTGGTCGAAAGCTGCCTTCGGTACATAATACTTCAGATACCTACCGTGATTGTCGATTCACAGTGCCGTGTTAGAAAGTGATGATAACCTATAAGTAAATACTAAGAAGTTGCCGCCGCGTTCAATGATGGAAATCTTAAGAAAGTACCTTACTTTACTTGTTTTGTAACTTAGGTCCATATTTTCTCATGCAATCAATGTGTACTTGTCTAATTACTAGACACGAGACCTCTATCAGAACGAGTGTATATTATGCTACGGGCTGCGGCACTGTTTTAATTTTAATATATAAATAAGTACCCATTTTAATGAAAATTTTACTAAAGCAAAATGGTGGGACTCAACGGAATAATTAGAACATACATATACCTATATGTGTGGGTTTTTTATTTTCAAACTCTTCATTATCAATATTTGGTTCATTAACAACTAAGTGTAAGTAGAACGAGGTTGACCGTGAAACTCATGTGAAATTTTGGTAACATTCCGTCACAATAATAACACAAAACAATGAGAAAGTTTCATTATGAACCAGCTTTCTGCGAATAGCATTCTCAAGTGTTCTGCGAGTCATAAGACTTTTCGTCATGATATTTGAAATAGGTTTCAAACTATGTAGTTAAGTCGGTCACTGACCCGTATATTGAAGAGTTAGCTCTTTAAAAATAATAAAAGATTCTCTTTATTGTACACCCTTATAGAAATAAGGGCCCAAACAAACAGACATATTATAAAACAATTTGGCGATGCTATCGTTATTAATCGGTTTCTTAAAGTTAGCTGGACACTAGCCTGTATCTCCGTCAATTCACGCTTAACCAGCATCGGGAGAACCCTGTGTCCACCAATGAGATGGATGCACTCAGGGAGGGTTGCACTCAGTCAGTCAGGCACGGCCATGGCCACGGTCAAAGCCATAAACTTCATTCCAAATTAAAATAACTCGATGTTAACATTAAGAATGCTAATTCTCTACAAGTTACATTTCCCGTGGCTGCAGTTGAGTTGTAAAACATGCTGTCTTAATTTATACAGATGTATACAGCCTGACAACGGAAAATATTCAATGCATCACAACATTTCCATACTTGCACTTTCATTATATTCATTTGAAAAGAGACTAGTCTGCTATTTTTATAGTTATTATTTTAGAGAAGCGCATTGTCTCGGCAAGAAGTAAAACAAACGGCGTACAAAAGCCCATCCGCTGTGTTTAATGAGGAAATGCTCCAGAAAACTATGCCTCGCTACAATCTACAATTATAGTTGCGCAACATTGAGATCTCAGTTCGACCGCTTGCTGCTAATCTCCAGCTGAGATTTTGCAATCACAGGCAATCACCACATCACTCGTTTTGAGTACACGATGTTATAAACTGGACCTTTGGTTTAATAAATTCACTCGTACAATACATTTTGTTTTAACAGAGAAGAGTTGTACAAAACTCTGACGCTATAAAAAATATGCGATAGTAAATTGTTTTTCTTTCCTGTGTATTGGGTTTCTTATATTACATGTCCCGTTTAATTTTGAAATGAATTCAATCACACTCATAACTACTTCTTTTTGGGGAATTTGCCTAAAATTAAAACATTTTTGTTTTAAAATGTCTACAGTATATTATTTAAAATGTTTAGAAATTGTTATCCCAACATATTTTTATAAACAGCTACAAAACCAGCAAAAAAGGGAAAAGTGACAAATAGTTATTTAAAAAAAACCCGGTTGAGCTAAAAACTAACCGATATTTGCTGTACATGCAAAGGAACGCAATTTACCAACAGCTACTGCACGACCTATTTGTAACTTTCTCGCAAATCGTAGTACATAGAGAAGATTGTAAGGATGTCTGTTGGAACGGACGAGTGTTATTGAAGGCGTTTATCCACTTCGAAACTAATTCCCATCACGTAGCCCACGAGTGCCACTGTGGAATGACACAGCTCCAATTGGTCGCACCCGTGTGCCTGTAGGCCAAGATCGAATATTATTAACCTCTTTGTATTTTCAACTTTAATCCCTGGTTCTTCCACAATCTAACCCAATTGAAAATTAAAGGAGTCATTTATATCTTTCTACTATATAACAATGAAAGTATTTACGGCGAAACATAGTCATATAGTATTTCGAAACACATTAGCATCTTTGACTAATTACTAAACAGATAGTATTCTATAATTTTGTAAATTACTTAAATGTTTAAGTAACAAAATAGCCAGTTCTGTTGACACAAACTGTGTTTATTAAAAACGGGTTTTGTAATGTGTAATAGCCCTGTACGTACGCGTCTAAGGATGTTCAAAATGAGCCACAGTGAGTCAATGAGCTATATTAATTGCGGATTGCGATTGGGCGGCGGGCGTTAAATTGGATGAGCTGGTGTCCCACGCTCCAGCTAACGTGCGTTAATATGAGCGGTCTATAGCTCCACAATGACATCGCCCGATCGTAATAAATTCGTTGTCATTTGAGTAATATTGAATATTGATTACCTCTGACGATACGTTACGTTAGGGACATGGGGTGATGGTATTTTGTTGTTGTGATGATGTGATAATTATTGATAATTATGTTGCGAATAATAACTCAAAACTTATAAAGAACAAATAGGCGTGTTTAATAAATGCTCGGCGGTCTAGCAAGCTGTACTGAAAATTAACGGAAGGACGAGGAGACCTCTGAAAGTACATTTTATATAGAATCTAGGTAATATTACAAATATTAAAATATAAAATTCATTAAAAACACAATTTTAATGGATTTGTTTTGTCGAGTACTTTTATACCAATATTTGGGATCCATGATCTGATGATGGAGCCGGAAGTCTAAAAGCTTTTTGAAGGATTTTTATTTTAAACTTTTTTATTAAATGTTTTGAGCAACTTATTAGATAATCTTGTGGAACTGATATGCTTATTAAGATAACACCAACAGTAGCGTATTATCCACGGATCGCCGTGGGAACTCGATAACAGGTTTTCATTCAAAGGTTATAAGATTAACGTGAACTTATGTTTAGTTTTGAATTCAAGGCGAAACTATTTACATGCGAACTATTGATTGTTATAACAACTTTCGCAATTAATGTGTGAAATCAACATTTTACCAGATTAGACAGGCATCGCTAGCTTGTGATTTGCATAAAATAAAACGGTATTACTAATGAAGCAAAGTAAAGTTGAATGTCAAGTGGCGAGAAAAATCATTAATATGGCATAAGAAGAGTGGAAATACAGTGACATTTGTTTGTACCTTAAAACAACAAACTCACTCTCTGACAAACAATGCCCAGTATTATATTTCTTACAGGTTTATGCTCAGTTAAGAATGAAATTAGAACTAAGACCATTTTCCAAAGTTAACGTCTAGCGCAACGCTTAGCGTCCGATTCCAGACTGTTAAGTTCAAAGAGGCAGGAACATCTCAATACCGTATTTCAATGGACGGTCGTGTCTAAGACATTTAATCTCAAATAACCTAACTACGAGTATGTCTTAAAAATTCTTTCTATGATCTCTTTGACTTTATAGCGATTTGGATACTGATGAAAGCTCGAACGTGGATACAAGTTTAATGGTCTAAGCCGGCTTTAGCTAAGGCCGCGCTTACAAATCGCCCATTGGCTAGTGATGTGCTCAATAAATGGGAAAAAGTAGTCCGCCAGCCGCACGTCCTAACGGTACCGATGCACTGTTTATTTGTAGATTTCACTTTTGTGGTCAAGTTCAACTGTGGAAGGAAACCTGAGATCGAGTTACTGAACCTGCTCATGTTTAGATTTCACATAGAAAAAATAAAAGCATAAAATCAACAACCACTTACTACCTTCAAAGCATTGCATATTGTCTCTCAAATGCAAACTGAGTCACGAATTAAAATCCTATTTGCATTGTACGATTGCAGTGTATTTCAGTAATGACTTTCATATTTACATCAAACAAACAAAACAAAAACAGACCATTTTGGGTTGGAACATCGAGACCTTTATGTAGACAGACTCAAAATACGTTATGTATATGTAGCTATTTTATTGGATATTTAATGTTTGCAAATATCCAGGGTTAAATACACAAATGTGGTCGTATTGAAATGAAATAAATGAAATCTTTATTAAGAAGAAGTCAATGTGTAATTTAATAACCAACACAAGACAACAACTGTACAAAAACTTAACAAAATCTCGCTTTAACTTCATTACAAAGTAGTCTTTATGCCAATAAAGAAAGAAAGAAGAAACATGAGATAACATTAACATTAACATTAACATTACATAACTCCACGTCCCTTAGGACGTGGAGTCATATAATGAATGAACTACAACCACAAAAAGTTCATTTTGCAATTTTCAGAACGAAATTATGAAGTGGACTTTTAACATTCTATAGAAACGTAGTAGAAACAATTGGAAACGGTTACGTGCTACGGGAACAAAAAGCTACATCGCTTCTCGTTTGCTCTTTCATAGTGAATCAAGTAGTGAGAAATCTGGAGCATGCTTCCCTACAACTGCTTTAAACAGCGCAAATTTAGGGAATTTCTTTTGTAACTACGACCGCCCTCCAGAGAAATATTTCATTTATGGAATGTAGCTTAGCTGGAGCGGAGAACGAAATAAGTGGAATATTACACAAAACGGTTGCATTTGTGTAAATATTTGGATAACTTCTATTGTATTGTCTACTTCAAAACGAGCAAATTATATTGTTTCTTATCATAACGACTTACAAAAATTGCAAGATTTACTATACAATTACTTAGATCTAAGAAACAGGAACAATATCAGTTTTTACCCACACTAACGTACATGACCTCATAAAGGCTTTTTACCCAGCAGTAAAAAATGTTTACTGTTTAACATGCTCTCCGTGAAATGATATATTTGAAATACATTTCGTTGTTGCTATACTTTAAATACGGTTTTGATGCAAACTCGTGCTTCAAAGATATGTATAAAGGTTTATAAACAATTATTGGTCGTATATTTGGAGACCTCTACAGCATACATCATTCCTATATTCTTGAACTCCTAACATTGTAACGGTATTCATTAACGAACAAGTGACAATGCACAATACAAACGTTACCTGACGTACTATGAGGCGTATGAGGTATAATTTGTGTTACAAACGAAACCAATACATAAGACTCTTTCACCTCTACCACATGACTCTACTAACTCTACCCTGAGGTTTCTACGTGCTACTATGTGAAAACATTGTTCCAGTTTGTTGTACAGTCGAGTGAAATTAAATAAATTCGTATTGAATGTACATATATTAATAGCATTTACTAGAAAATAGCGTTCACGTAATATTGAGCTAAAGTTAATAAGAGCACTTATATCTTTAACAACTATATACTTTATTTAATATCACATAGTTCGCTTGCCTATTCGACTGGCTTTTAAATGAACAATTACAGCAATCTTATATTACATTATTACAATAAAATTGTATTTTAAAGTTCCGCGTAACTCAATCGCCTACTGAAAATAGTTAAATTGGGACTACAAAGTTTCGTCCCGCAAAGTTTGTTTTGAAATGCCTTCGCAGGACGGTATCCAAAGCTCGTAGTACGATGGCTGCTTAATATTCTTCTAAAGAAGCGACAACGACAAGGAATTCACAAAGTAGTACGCGCGTTGGTATGTGTGCCGTGAAATATTTACCAAGCTTATTGAGGCTGTTCGACTTTAACTCTGTATGTACAATTATACTTCAAGCAACAAAGTAGTTACATTTCTGTAAGAACCGAGGGTTTTTATGATAAATCATGCTTTCATTGTATGTCATGAAATTATTTCATTCTGAATTTCGAACTTTTTTATTTAGAACAGGTGCATTTTGAAAGGTGAGGATTTTGAAGGATTTTGTGAGGTGAACGAAGCGCTTGTTGACTATTTTACTAAATGGTCCGTCAAATATGTATATCAAACACATGATGAATTTTTTTGACGAGTGATAGTATTACAAAAATCTCGTAAATATGTACATAACAAGATAATATTCTGAAGTATAAACTAAATAGTCCTTCAGACCTTATTATTAAGATTGTTCTAATATGTATATACAAAATTCATATTATGTTAGTTGAACAAACTGGTGTATGAATTCGTGGTGCGTCACCGTCTGTTTGTAATGCTTATTTATATAATTATTGTCTAACTCTATTGAGGCATATTTGCCTAGACTATTTATAGAGTGATAAAAAATATTTTAATTATCTTGCTCACAAATCGCTTCCTTGCTCTTCTTTTCGATATATTATTAAATTTGACTCTTATTCTTGTTTTGTTAATAATATTTAAAAAAATATATTGCTAAGATACAATATTGCAACCAGATGTATCGATATCAATAAACCTGAATTGGTTCAAATGGATCCGAACGCCGATTCCGAAATTATCTCAATTCGAAAATGATCCAACTGCTACCAATCTCATTAATCCTTTAAGATTATCTCGGTTTCCGCCATTTACAAAACGATACAGGGATCCGTATGGTGCTTAGAAAAAGGTAACATTAGCAAATAATTGTTATTCGGATTTTTTAATAAATTTTCCTGCGTTAAAAGATTTATTGAGAGTATATAAAACACGTGTATCTAGTTGGTTTATGTTATATGAAGAAATCAAATGATTCTTTGTGTAAGGAGATTTTTTATGGTGAAAATTGAAATATAATTGTATTACTTTTGGTTGTAACAGTCTTGCGATTTTCATAATTAACTTCCGTTCAAACCTTCTATGCTGAATGGAACTGTGTGTCTGACAAAAAAGAGAAACGATATGATTCCAGCGTCATTGTTTAACGCTTCTCATTTATCAAACGCATTTGTTTTGGGGCAATCAATCAAAACTTTATCTTTCCATAAAAGTGGGGGTTTTTCTCGTATAGATTACACGGCAAGGTCGCGTGTTGTATAAGTACCTACAGATTCGTCAGAAGGCACTGATAAATTTATGAGAAGATAGATAGAGTCACGCGACCTTGTAAGCTAGATAACGTTATTAAAATTTAGGAAATAGTCTTTGTGTTTTTAGAGATTCACCGTAATATCTACAAGCAAAGAAGTATTTTCAATGACCTTTATAAAATATTACACGCCTTTCGACATAGTGCTCGCTCATTAAACATACAAATTTAGCTTCATTTGAATACCATACGCACGACTATTAATAGCCCAGCCAATTAGTTGCATACAATTGTAATTGAAAAGTGGCCATTTATTACATTTCAGTGTAGATCGGAACGGTCATAGACCTAACGCAACAGTTAATGACAAAAAAGCTTAAAGACAAACTTTATCTCTTGAATGCGTTACATTTGGTGGCATTTATATTATTGTCTCCGTTTTTCTGGAGACACGATAAACAGTTGCTCCTGTTTATTATATTTACATAATTTACTTAAAGCCGCTAGGAAGGATAATATCTCATAAGATGCTAGTACATTCTAGAAACAATGCTTTTTATCAATTTGTTTTATTAGAACCGAATCGTATTGTTGTTTGTCTAATGATGTAAAGATAGATAATAAGGGACCCTCTGGTGTTTGTCTTAGTTAGGTTAGGTTAGGTTAGCTAGGCCATACAGGGTTGTACTGTCATTATTCAGATTTATGGGAGAATTTTTGAACCATATGGCATAAAAATATTAAAAAAGTTACATTATTGAAAAGTATTTCGTGGGAAAAATTTAAGTGGAAAAATGTTTGCGTAATGAAACATGAGATAACACAAAGCGTGCATAAATTAAAAGTTAGGCGAATGAATTCAATTAAAATAGACATTGGAACGGTATCAGCATTAATTATCGACAGTTTGTAAACAAATATATAATTCTCAGTTATGGGATGTTATCTACGAATTTTCAATGAGAAATCAAACAATTTTACATATTTGTTTACTTTCACTTTATTTCGCTCACCGTAACGAATGTTACTAATGAATGAATAACTAGCTATAATTATTCAAAAAAAATGTAATTTCCGAAACTGTTAAATTATAATAACATTGTGTTTAATAACAATTGCGTTTTACGTTCTGTCTGTGTTAACAAACTCGAGGCAATAAAAAATTCGTTAGCAAATAACACATATATACGATTATACCGAACTTCAAGTAGAATTATTTCCATGTGATACTCACAAGCTAAAATCTTAAGCGTATCTAAATAAGGGTGGTATATTGCTTGTGAAAAAAATTTTTTCATTATTTACCACATGGTGTCAGGTGGCAGCCCTGTAACGTTATGCAGTGCACGGAGCCACAAGCATTGTGAATGTGCATAAATCAGCGATTCGCGCCAGATGTCCGAATTACGAAACTCGCAGTGGGAGGTAGTAATAATACGAATTCTGTCATTGTTCGAAACACGTTGTAACGGCGAGTAGGAGGCACGATGTACTTGATAACGACGACAGGTGAATCGACTTTCTATTGTAACACGTGAATATTCATGGCGAGATCATTTCATAGTAGACAAAAGTATTACAATTGTATTTGTTTTGTTTTTGTATACGAATATTACAATAAAAATATTAGGGCCCATTTTGTGTCCTATTCCTGGGTATAGTTTTGTAGCCAACCGGTCCGATGTATTACGTAAGTGTGATAGTATGTAACATTACATAAGTGCTGTGAATTATTGTTTAACAGTTCATAACGCCGTACAAACGGAGTATTTATCTTTGTCGTGCAAAATAGCGCGAGACACAAGTCGTTCGGGCACATTATTTAGTGTCAATAATACTGCCAACCGAATATACTGTGTTGTTTTAATTCAACGTAATATATAACAAGTAAAGTCTAAACTGGAAGGTATTCGTGTATGAACAAAATGCAACGTTGAAAGCATAAACGACGCGGACAGAACAAGAGTCCCGAGTGCCTTACGGCGGGGAGTGGTGCTTTAGAAGTAACTCACATTAAGCTCTTCAAGACTTAAGGACATTTATTGCACAGTACGAGCAATGCTATTGCAGGTTTTAAAAATTTGGATAAAAATGTTGTTTCCATACTAAACGACGTTAAAATTGAAATCTAAAATCGTTTTTCAGAGATTATCTCGTAATTGTGTTAACGGCATGGTCTATACGTCATGGAAGTATTAAATATTTAAAGTGATACATATCAACTAAAAAAATATTAGCCTTTTATTCTTTACTGGGAAATGTTCCATGTTTGTTCACGTAACAAATGCTCGTCCCCAGTACACTCATAATTAACTGTCCAGTGCAGCTATTCTCGTGAACCAACGCAGTGGACATTACATTCTTTGCTTTGTTCAAATCGCCGGGCTTTGTAAAGCTCGATAATAAATGCGACAAAAATCTGCAACGGAATAAATTAACTTATCGCATTAATTATATTACAAATACAGTAGAAAGTTACCCGTATGCAAAAACAGTAAACGTAACCGTAAGTGATTGAATGAACGGACTGGAATAAATCATTTGTAATAGAAATGCGAACGGGTTCTGTGAGATTTTAACTACGTTCGAAACAAGTGTTTTCAATGAATGCAAATTATCTTAAGATGATGAAATAAGGTTGCGCCACACTTCTCGTAACTGTACCCACTGGAACCTCCGTGATATCTACGGTAACAAATCAGGCATAGCTTACTTTCGTTTTCGATACTAAACTATTACAAGTTACAATAAGACTGCCGTTTGTACATTAACGGATAGATTAAACGAGGAATGACCTGTATTTGTCTCTACCTATTCCTTTCTTTTACATAGCAAGACGTGAGCAAAGCAAGGGTGTATCTTTTTCAAACAACGTCTTCCTGTTTTTTTTCTTTAGCTTTTTCTATTGAAACAAGAGAATGCCAGATGATGTAATTCACGATTATACTGTTCAGTACAAGTATGTTTATTATTGTTGTTTATGGAAACAATTATTGTTATTGTCCCCACAGTTGTATACTAGCACGTTGAGGAAGCATAACACGGGAGCAAAATATCAGCCACATTTTCGTTGGCTGCAAAAAATATGTAAAAGCCATACACTCTCCACGCCGATAAATTACTAATATCATTGTAATATTCAAAACAAATCGGCCTTTATGTTTGTAAATACATGTTATATAAGAACTTTGGTGTTCTTAAATGATACTTAATCTCTGGCACAAGCAGCGACGTAATGAGAGTAATAAGTGTTCGACTTAGTTCAATGACCCAAACGAATACTAGCCACTGACAAATTATAGAATGGCCGTAATAAATACTATTGAAATGCAAACTATGCAGTGAAGTGACTGCACTTGTATCATTACGTAAGTTATCCAAAGTATAGTACAGGTAATAGTCTCCGGTAAGCTGCTCATAAAAGTGAAAATGTGAACGCTTCCTTTAACATTAGCAATTTCCTAAGTGTACACCATAGCAACGGTCTGATTGCTTAGAAAAGTGAAACCGAGAGCGACGACCTGCAATCACAGCTTCGGTACCGAGCTCTGATCTCTCAAACCGATATTGCACTAAGGATCGTGAAGTAGAAACTATAACAAGCCAACATTTTGTCTCTTTCAGTCTATGTATGTAAAATATAGGATCAACAAAAAAACAGCCAACTAATCGTTTACACTATTAACTTTATAATTTAATAGAAAGAAATAGAGAAAATATTTGGGTCTAAGTATAAACTCGTAATAAGCTTTAGGACATTGCACATGCTTTCCATTAGACCGTAGCCATTCCTTTAAGATCTTTAATGAGAATATTTTAAAAGATAAATAGAATATTCTAGAATGTTAGTTATATGTTCCTGTAGTTAAAATGCGAAATTAATAAATAGTTGTCGCAGATATAATTTACGGCGTGTACATCTCGCGCCTCGCAGACTCCCATTATTCATGGAACTCATGCAATTTAGATAAGGCGGAGCGTCCCGTATGAAATTCAATTTGTTGCAAAACGGTACTCGGTCTCATACCTAAAGCACCCAATAAAATCGTAAGAGAAAAAAATAAAGCTTTATCATAAAATAATTTTTAATAAAGAGTAAATTTTATATCAGAACTGAGTGTTTACACGTACCTAAGTACGTGTAAACACTCAAATATAGGGTACATTTTTAACGAGTTCTGACAAGTTCAGGAAATGAAAATGAGATGGCCATAAAAATCAAATTAATGATAAAATAACTTTATTGCCGTCGAGATAAACGACCGATGGGTTAATGGATTAAGAAATTAATTGATTGTTCTAAGTCGTCAGTATTATTACGATAATATTATCTATATTTTAAAAATACATATTAAGTAACATTCATAATGTTATCCCGACGGCTTACATTCCTATGTTATTCATGAGATTCGTTCAATTTAGATAAGGAGCGTCTTGTATGAAATTCAATTTGCGGCAGCACAATTGCTTTTTGTATGTCCTATAAAAATTTAATAAGCTTTGTATATACTAAATTTTTTATACCACACAATATATGTATACAAACGAAATGTCGGCACCGAACGTTTGACAGATGTATCGCTGCATTAAGACTCGCCGATGTCCAATTCCAATTTTGTTAACTTAATCGGCACTTGTTACACGAAATACATAAACAAAATTAGCATTAGTTTTATGACAATCAATGGACCGTTTTTTATAACTAGAAAACCTCCAGAGTTTGGTAAAAAAAGATGAGTTATCTAATGTGCAGCTCTTAATAAATTCGTTTATATACTTACTAGCTGACCCGGCAAACGTTGTTCTGCCATACAAATTATAACAGTACTTCTCTACTATATAATGAATGTTATTATACATATAAACCTTCCTCTTGAATCACTCT
Organism: Passova gellias; assembly: GCA_018249975.1. NCBI lineage: Eukaryota > Metazoa > Arthropoda > Insecta > Lepidoptera > Hesperiidae > Passova > Passova gellias. Next base: position 2,078 of record DWUN01001553.1, on the reverse strand, counting down.
ATCTATTAAAAAAACCACATCGAATTGCGTCGTGTAATTTTAAAGATCTAAGCATACATAGGGATATAGGGACAGAGAAAGCGACTTTGTTTTATACTATGTAGTGATTATCAACCTCGAGAAATAATATTTAATACATATAAAAGGTCCTATTTGTTTAATATAGCTAATTGGCTGCTAGCTAGCTAATTGGCTGATAGAAAAGCACACTATTAAATAAATAGTGGCACAGCTAAATGAGCAGGTACCTGCATTATCAACTCAGACTAACACCTTGCAAACATTCGCCTTATCGCTCTGCGTTACGTTCAGTATCGAAGCAGGAATTTGCATTCTACTTTATATTCAATGGTTACTTAATAAGCGAACATCAACAACCATTCCTTTATCAACCTGAAGCTTAATGGAGGTAATGAAACCGTATTTGGTAACAGTCAAAATGTCGTATGGAATGCAATTTGTTTATTTCTTTTAATTTGCATGCATTTGGCATAATTGGATGACTAGGTGGAATGGCGGTCTGCGAAAAGCTGCAGGCAGACGCTGGATGCGGCAAGTCGAGGACAGGGCGAATTGGCACATTTTAGGAGAGGCCTATGTCCAACAGTGGACTAAAACAGGCTAACGATGATGATGATGATGGCATAATTGATTAGCTATTTTGAAATTTCACTATAATTCACACAAATATTTTGATATGTTATGGGGAATGCGAATTAATGTCTATTCTGCTATTGGTTATATTAATAGTCAGGGGTTTATACAATGGATAAACCCCATAACCATTATGGTTGTATAATCTTTAAAATGTATGCAATCGAAATAAGCCCAGTCAGTACTAATGCATTTGACATTAGGGTGTATGTGATGCGGCACGAATGGCATAATACAGCTCGTGTTGCGTGCCCCATTGGGGATCAGGGGTCAATCTCAATTGAGTGCCGAGTGGCTCCTTCCTGCACTCATCAACGATATAGTGCATTAACCATTTAACTGTACCTGATAATAAATGACGTGGGAGAGAGATGCAAAACTCTTAGATTGCCTTGAAACCAGCGATTGGAAGATTTCCATTAAAATCATAATCAATCTTTGACGTAAGCAGATGTCTCTTGATTAATATTAGTTTGGTAATGTTCAACAAAAAACACAATTAAAAGTATTATGAAATTAATTTAAAGTAATGCCAAAAGCGTAGATGCTTCGAAAATATGAAATCAAATCATTTTCATTGTAAACGGTAATGAAACACAAAATGATGATGACAATGATAATACCTAAGACGCCGAAACTCAATATTTATTCAATGGAAATTATGACGTTTTCAAAATAACGGATCGTGTCCATGTTTCGAATTGAGCAGTAACAAGGAATGGCACTCCAGTGTTCAGAACTTGAGCGTCCCGAGACTTGTTACGGCTGACTCTAACGCGACATGTAGAGTGACTCGCAGCAAATTGTTGAAAACAATGTTCCCTGCATGAGAATTATATATTGCGCTACACGGAAATGTATGCACCAAGTTGTTTCTTAATACCGCATCATCTTATTGAATACTAGAAACTGTCTCTAACTCCAACCGTAAGGTCTTAAAACCCGCCAATATTAAAAGAATCATCAATCCATCTTTCTTCAAGCCTTTTGATTCAAATCTCACCTGTGTTCCTTAGTATACTGATAACTTGCATAATGCATACTTGCATGATTAACTTGCATAAGTCACATTTAATAAACAGTTTTCGCGATGTACAAATTATTGGTAAGGTTTACATATTCGAGGGTAGTACGCTTCAGTTCAACTAAACGTTAGATTAATGGAATGGCACTCGAGTGTAGTACAGTTCGAGTTTTGGTTCTCGTAAACTACAGGATGGGTCGGTAAAGGGTACTTGAATAGGGTATTCAATTACCTATACAAACTTGCTCAAACAATATACTGAAACGAGAATCTCAGATAATTAGGTGCTACAATTATTAGTACGTACATTACAATTATGTACTAGCAAACGTAGTGCAGGGCGCCCTCAGGCTCGGTGGTCTGACGACCTTAAAAAAGTGGCTGGGAGCGGCTGGATGCG
>DWUN01001552.1:0-16244 GCA_018249975.1 Passova gellias | reverse complement strand
GATTTAAGGGAACAAGGGGACATGACAGACATAACATGACAGAGAAAGCGACTTTGTTTTATACTATGTAAGAAAGAAGATGAAGAAGTAAGGCCTATGGGCATTCTGTATAAGCCAACCAATGTACAATATAAATGAAATTTATGTTTACTGGATCGTCATACTCATTTTACTATAATTTCTTCCGTCATTATTATAATGTACAAACAAGTCATCAAACGTTGCCCATTCATCGATATTTCGATGCCGCCATAATAGAACATTTATGTCACATTTTATAGACCCGATATAACTCAAATTGAACTCATCGGAATTGTGACCGTAAAAAATATGTAATCATTATTTATGAGCTACATAGTACATTTAATTTAGGAATATTTATTACCCTATAGTAAAATAAAACAAACATTTAACATGCATTAATTAAGTGTAAGCAATCATTCGTATCTTGATCACCGAATGCTCATACTTAGTACTTTTTAATTTTTGTACATTATTTACAGCTTTATTGCTTAATTGCACAATAACTAAATACAAATATGTAAGTAACTAGTTTGCCCGCGGCTTCGCGCGCCTGGAAATCAGTATGTCACAATTTTCGTTTCAAAGTCGCGACATTTTCGTAAAACAATGAAATTTCTGGAAAAACTAAAAGAAACGGGAGAAAAAAGTAACCTATGTTCACTCCAAGACCCTCAAGTATCTTTGTATGACATTTCATCACAATCGGTTCAGCGGCTTAGCCGTGATCACGTCAGACAGACAGACAGACAGAGTTACTTTCGCATTTATAATATTAGTATGGATTAACATGAAATGTAAAGGTACATAATATACAAAGAAAAAAAACAGAACTTTAGCGTCATAAGTGCGAGCAATATGGTAGACAGACTCAAACATAGGTACAGGTAAAATTTAACAAATATTGACAATGGATGATTGCAACCGACCAGCCAGAGATCCCCTTGGCAAACTGCGAATTAAAACGGGGACGAGAAAAATTAATCCTAATGCGATTTTAATGAACCCGAAATGAACGAATGCCATAATGAATTGTTAAGCCGCGGGTTACTCTTTTTGTATTAAAACAGAATGGAATGAATAAAGAAAACGAGAAGCTACTCCGAAACGAGCTCAGTTCTGTATGTGTGTATATGGAATATGCGCAGATTTTTAGCCACACAAACTAAAAACATACCTACAAGATTGAATATTGTTTGAAATTTGATAAAACATTCTAATATGGAAATATATTCCTTTACTTAGTTCTTGGCAAGAGGCTGGGATTACAGCCGTGGCTGAGAGTACTATAAAGCATAGACGAGATAAAATGTAATAATAATTAAGGCAGAACATTGTACAAAGATGCACGCCTTAACATCGAGTATAAAGCACACAAGCGCTGAAAATGTACACCTGAAGTCTGTACTCGCTTTTGCATTAACGAATGCGGAAGCGGCGCTGTGCATACAGGACGCGCTGCATCCTCCCTTTCCTCCATTGCTGGATGCCCCCTCCTCGTCACCCCCCACCTCAGAGTGCCTCTCGCTCAAACCAGACGCCTCCAGCGACGCACCATGTCCCACCCGTGCGTTCATTACCTCCACTCGGTGGCGACCCAACAATTCAAGTTTACTTTCCGCCACACAATCTACGCTAGCAGACTGACTAGACTGCACCCGTCTACGGGGCCACTCGAATAATAAAGATGCAGAAATTAACCCGTCCGCACTGAAAAAGAGGAAACTAAGTGAAGCTACTTCGACTTGAATGGACATAATGCAACGCGAGCACTCGTACGACGAATGAAAGAAACTCGTCGGGAACGAGATGAGTTTGTTGAAACAGAGGGTAAATGTCATCCGCGGAATAAAAACAGTCAACAGATAAATGCAAACGATAAACACATATACGAACTGAATAAGCGAGAATGAACGTCCTGTTTACTCTTATATTCAAATTGAAGGACAATAACAATTTAGAACTTAGTTCTTTAAGTTACGCACTTTAAGGAAGTACAAATCAATAAAGTTTCCGCGCTAATATTGTTCCAGCTCATAAAATATTCAATTACGCATAAGCACACATTTGTTAAGGCCAACAACGACCACGCGGCACCCCCATTAAAGATGCCTAAGGGCCATTTAATCGGTAAGAGGATGTAAATTCGCTGGCCCCAAAACAAATATCCCAAAACTAATAAGGAAACGAAATATGTAAATCGTCTGCCATATTGTTTCACAAGTGAAATCTTCCTTTAATCTTATAACAATCCGTATCCAAATGGCCGGTCCGAGCTAAATTTGAATATAGGGTACAGGCAAGGGTCAGGTTGTACCGAAACCTCGTCTCGGGGTGGAAGGAAGTAAATGTATGCAAGACACGCACGGGCGAGATAGCGCCCATAATGTTGTCCTATGCACATATTGCAACAAATTAGTTGCCGACTTGTAAACAAGGTAGAGGAAAGTAAGGCCGCTAAGACGTCGTCGGTGGGTAGTTTGCATGGATATGAGACCGGCAATATGGAGGCTCGCAGCTGCTAGCTGTACTCATTAAGATGTTTTATGGTCGGCCCGCCGGACCGTGTTGCCAATTTAAGATATTTCTATGCGGGACGGCGCTACGTTACTTTGGCTTCCGATTAGGGGATTAAGGTTGTCCTTTTAAAGTATTAGCGGAATAATTGCAGGGTATATTATGCGGTTAGTATTCCTCGTTATTCCCATGGCAACTATCCAGGGTATTACGGAGGTATGTTTTATTATTTTAATCAACCGTAATGTATTTTAAAACTGTAGGTAATTTGACAAAATATTCTATAATATATCTAATAATACAAAACCAAAAGCAAGAACACTCAGTACTGGATATAAACTCAAATAAATTTCGATCGGTCCAGCGTATACCTATTCCCCGTTCGGAAAGTAAATCAAAGGGTGTTGAAACTTTACACCCACTTAAAGCCGGACACAGTAATAAAGCGTTCGAAGTTCGCCAAGCCTGGACATCAAATGGAGCACCCCTTCTCGAATTTGTCCAAGAGAAAATTAAAAGTTCACAAATGTCGAGCGCCCGTGAACCCCTATGATTGATAGAATGATGGCTTAAACTACACATTAGACATACGAATACCTACTTGTGTTCTTGTTTTAATTTCAATTATATATGTAAATGAAATCAAAAACCGAATGCATAGTAATTAAAAGGAATATGTTGGTTAATTTACAATTTAATTTAACTTTTTCACAAATATTACATAGTAGACAAGAATATAGTACATTGTGAGCGTGGTTAATACATGTTGATACGATATTACTATTACAACTCCACATCAGACATCTAACACCACAATAGTGAAATCTTACAAACTCCTCGTTACTTACCAAGAAACCTAATTGAGAAATTTGCCTTCAGAACAGTTTCTTCATTCGGTGTCAACTTAGATGCTTTGTGTTGTATTCGAGTGCAACATGATATAATGTAGATACATCAATTTATAATTAACGAAAACCGAGTAATATATTTGTAAGTTTAAAGAATTAAATGATTACATAATGCGCAATCAATACATAAAAAGTTAATACAAACTTCATTTTGATTGGTTAAGGTATCTACTGATAGCTTGTATATGTATGTGTAATGCCCAGTCATTGAGTAATAGGTTGCGTTTTACTCATGAGTTGCAAAGTGCTCTAGAAATAAAGTTTTACCGGTTACCGTTCTGGAATGAGTAATTATAGATGAGTCTCATTGCTTTGAAACTAGAAGCCTAAGGAATGAGATAAATAAACACATCAAAGCACATCCCAACAATGTTTCATCGAACCTTCGTGTATACTTGTCAAGATCTTACAAGGGAGTAGGTATAACTAACCTATGGAAGGTACAGTCGTATTACACGACCCCAGTCCATTTAACACCGCAAAGACATTTTCCGAGTGCGATGGCCCTAATCGAGACCGAATTAATTGTTTCTAAAGAGGTGATTCCGCCGAATATATTCCTTGATTAAGTGAACAGGTTGGACCCACGAGCGAGGGGTTATTAAATAATTTATTGTCGACTAACTATTCGTAAGGGGCATTGCTCAAATGTTCGCCTAAGATTCTGTAAACTTTTGTTATGTTATATTGCTAAGGTAAACTTGGTCCTTGAAAGTTAAATGAATTCGTCTAGGTTTCTTATACAACATTTAAGTAGAGACCGTTAACTACAGTTGAACTAGTAAGCGATTTTTTCGAGTCGTCAATAGAAGAATTTCTAGAGTCGATTAATACAATTAATCAACATTCAAAGCTTACGTATTGCGTTAGCATTTTATGGCTTTTAAAGTACATTTCAGTCTGTCACTGGTTAATTACACTGGCTGCCCATTCACGCTCAAAAATCACTCTCAATCGAGTCAAGTGGGACAAAATAAAAGGTGAATTCATCACGGGGGTGCGAAACGCACCCCAGTTGGGAAACCAAAGCGGGAAACGTATGTCCGGTCCATTTGTACACACTAACAGGTGCCGACAGTTTATGAAATTAAATGGTGTGCGAGATCAGAAGTGAATCTGAAGTGGAAGAGAAATCTCACTAAATGTACTTGTATTGATTTATTGTAAAGTGGAATCATTTCCTTTACTACATAAAAACCCACTTGAGGGCTATCGACATTGTACACTATTTTCCTACGTTTAGTTTTGGATAGATGATTTTTCTAGTGCATTATTACTACAGAGAGAGTGAGAGTATATTGAAGTTATTTGATATTTTTAAAACATTAACATTATTTAATTTTCAGTAGGTATGTAATTATTTTGGAAGTTATGCATAAAATTTATTTATTACAAACCTCTCATATCAATCGATCAATGATTTTTAACGAATAAAGTTTGTATCATACTTTCAATAACTATACTATCAATTAAAGAGAGAGCATTTTGCCGTCCATATGTAAATATTAAATTTTTTATCAATCACTTTATAAAGCAAAGTGAACTAGTCGAGCAAGTGTTATTGCAATGGAAGTATGTATAATGCATTTTTGACAGGATCGAACTGGGCGCTTCGAATTTCATTTTTTATATAAAACAATATCCATGTACATCCTGAATAACGGGAACTTTCTTATAATATATTTTTATTTCAAAAGCACCTAAAAATCTTTTTTATGCCTTATATATTTGTACTAAATTTAAATTGAACAAAATATAAAGTGGTATCATAATTGCAGACAGACAGACAATTGCAGACAGTTTTGACTTAGTGGGCGCGGACAGTTACTCCTACAGTTCAAGATATACATTGTTGTATCTTGTAATTGTCTGTTAAGTGGTACACACGCATTGGCTTTTTGTGTCCATCTCCGTAATGAACAAACGCCCGGAAAGGGTTATCATGAATCAATTTCAGCTCGTGTTATTTGATTATGCACAGGTCGAAGGGGTTGGGAATAATTCGTTTTCGGCGAAATGTTGTGTAGCGCTGTCGCAAAAATGATAGGCCTCAGGGCACTGTGATTTGTCCCATCATATTATGTTATTAGGCTTTCCATGAAAATGTAATAAAATTCTGTTATTGAATATTTGCAAGGCTTGGTCAACATATCAATCGAATATGTAAATGTAATGTATATCAAAACTTCTAAGTTTGGAAATTTTAATACTCAAATATACATAAATTAAAACATACAAATTAAAATGTGTTAATTGCGTTTCATATAAATATGAAAATTAAACATTCTTAACACTTGTAGGTAGCTACAAGAACATCGGCAATAATGCACCGGACGAGATAAACAAGCAGACGAATTCTCGATAAAAACCAATAAGCCGATAAACCGTCCGGGTTTGAAGCATAAAACGTCTATTTGCTGCCGAATGAGAGCGTAAACGGAATCATCTTTCACGCGCCGACGCGATCGTTCCACAGACGAAACAAAATTGGTTTTATTGACTACGATGTTGGTGTAAGAGTATTAGGAGTGCTTTGATAATAATATTAAATAATAATATACACAAGTTATAAAATATAATAATATTTCAAATTTAGAACCTCATCTATTAAATAAAGGACTTAGTAATAAAATTGGGACAAATATTTTATTGATGAGAAAATACCCGAACCAAATTTTGCGCTATTGTATGTTCACTTGTTGAGAGTATGTAAACGAGCGTCAGAATTAAATCCTTTGGACTAGACTTATAGCCAGACCAATCATGTACTTAATTGCAACAAACAACACATTAAACTTCAGACAAATCCAAGTAATCGAAACACAGCGGTGTTAATGCTAAATATGATATGGGCAACATAAATATGATATCCTGCAATCAAAGCACCGTATGGCTTCGGCATAGTTTCTGCTGCTCGTGTGTGGTCCCGCGGTAAACAAAGATCTTAATGACCCTTCACTCTCACGTAAACAATTTATTAGTCCGCAATCGACATCCTACTTGCAGTTACAATCGAATCGCGTATCAGCTCGCCGAGCTCGCACTCGGTGAATTGATCAGACATTTTTGTGCCCACTGTGGTTAAGTACTGTTATTAAGAGATATTTAATTGAACGAATAAAGAAGCCAGAAGTGTGTTTGGTGCAGTTATATTATGAAATTCTTTTTTGAAAAGTCGTAGTCGTTTAAGAATATAATTTATGAGAATGGGATGTTAAGTTATGAATCACCGTGAACTCTTGCTTTTCAATTATTATAAACCAATATATTGCAGAATTGTGTACGTAGCACGTACATTCAAATTTTGCTGTTAAGCCGGCAGTAGGGATAGAATTATAGATCAATAAGCAATTTCACCAAGACACCGGATGCGGTCTACCGGGCGCTAGTTCAATTATTATTGAATATCCGACGTCCGGGGTGGAAGCAGACGGCAGCAAAAAGGTCTTTGATGCCTAAGTGCAGTTTACCTATTAAGATCATTCCAAATGCAAATTTTGACCACAATAGATAAAGATCCACAAGTTTTTTTTAAATTTAGACGATATACCTATTGTTTGAGATTAAAATTAAGTATATCATCATCTGATACTCATAAAACACGAGTAAATTTTTGCATTCAAAACATTGAAAAACAGAAAAAGTGTTTTTGATTTCCAAAAAATTTTGCTTTGTAATTTTGAAATTCTAATATCAGTTTAGTAACAAGTAAAACAGCGGAACTGTTATTAAAAGGTAAATAAAAAGCAATAATTAGCGACTCCAGTCGAGCTTACTTCATGAACTGTTTGGAAAGTCACGATATAAATTCTTGTTCTGTTTGTTTGTATTATTAATGCTAAAATCTTCTCCTATAATTATAATGCCACTTGGTGTTGTTATTCCATCAAAACGGTATTATGAAGGGTTACTTCTCCGGCTGATTTTGATCGAGTATTCTTGACGCGCTTATTTATCTATTATTAAACAGACATCAAAAAGTTTACATAATAAATTGTACACCGTAATAATCTTTTAATATTTTGCTGCATTTTTTCAAATAAATGACATTTTATTTAAAATTGAAGTGAACGTTTGTTCTTTTATGGCTTTATCGGTTTTTTGGTATCGCGTTTAAATTACAGTGTGCTATGATTCAGGAAACAATGTAACAAATTTAATTTTCTTATGGTCAGATTCGTTGGTCTCATAACATCACGCCAGGTCCCGAATGGGGTAGGCAGGAACCACCGAGTGCCAAATAGCTTTGTCCTTGCATACCTGACGCGCTTCGTCTACATTCATAACTCGCTTCGTGCATACACGCCGGTTTCGGAGACTCTTGCCTCCTCCGTCAGTCAGTATCTGACCTATTGGGCGATATAGGATAGTCTAGGTCTTCCTCGGCGCCTACATCCATCAACAGTCGTTGGTATCAATACTAAAAAAGGGATACTCGTATATATGAAAAAAGTAATCAACTTCATAAACCAGCTCAATGTTTTAATTGTCCTTACGAAAAAATGTACAGAGCGTGGGGTAAGTTTTGCAAATTTTGACTGGCTTTGTAACAGTTAACAGGATTTCGTCACAGTTAGGCGACATGGAACTCGCACGGGTGGGCACATTACCTCCGCCCGGTGGCCAGCTGACTCACTCGATGTCGCCAGTTTTGAGCACAGTCTAACTCCCAGTGGCCGGGCTAACACGCAACGCCGCGGCTCACTAGTTCCTACGCTCCACTGGTCAATTTGGAAAATGTACTTCAAATTTTACTCAATTTGAATATCCACATTCGTTTCATTTTAGTTGCAACGTACTAGTATTTTCCTGTCACGTAACTTGAAATGCATAAGGGGTGAGCTGTACGCCCTACTTTTAAATTAACAATAAATGCATCTGCAAAAACTAGTTTGATAATTAATTGTTTCTAAAAAGAAAATAGGTATTTCATTAAGGTTGTTATTTTCATTTCTGTGTTACAAAAGAAATCAAAAATTGCAGTTCTTAACAAATCATCGTTATAGAGAATGGGGCAAGTATGGTATCAGATTACACGTACGATACGGTCCACACATGGCGCGTGCAGTCGATTGAAGCGAAATCGACAATTCGATCGTGGTAAAGTCGACAGGACCACGTCGCGACATTTTCAGAATATTTAACATACACTGAATATGGAAAAATAATCGTAATAAATGAAGTGAAGTATTATTATGCGTATTGATTGTAAAATATGCTTATTATCAAGATGCCGTGTAATTCGTCCGAATAAATACCAATGTTCAATTCGTTAGAACAACTAAAGCTTCCTTACTTTTATTTTGTCCGACGTCAAGTACAATTTAGAAATTAACAGTTTCTTCATAAACGTATAACGTGAAATTATACTGAGATTCATTTTCTTCTTCTACGCTCTACATTTCGACGACTTCTTAATATACGGAAATATAATATTCACGTTACATTGAAACGTGTTCTAACAATTTCATACACAATCATAAATTCTAATTTAGCGCGTTCGTGGATCTTGTTACCGTCTTGCCTTCAGTTTCACGGACTCATTGTATGTTACTCCCAAGACAACGCAGCCCCATAACATGTATACAAAATTAATTAGGCAAAACCTCCCGCTCTTGTAATATTTTATTATTATTTCCGCTACCGTGATTTTATTAGGCATTTACATTTATTACTTTTCTCTTACCGTGGATATGAATAATGTGTTGATTATGATTATTACTTCTACTACTACTAAGTTCATGATTACAGAAGTTGTAATTATAGTGTTGCTTGCGTTGCGATACCTGCTTATATGTGTTTTCCATTTCGTTGCCTGGCTGGAGATGTTGATAGTTTGTTAAATTAAAAGCCGTGTATGTAAATGTTGTATTCAATATGTAAGCCGCCTCGTATCTATCCCACCTCTAGTTGGTAAGTACTATTCACTGTGTTATTATTATGACTTTGATTTTCTCCACTTGAGTTTGTTCTTATGTCATCTATATTTTTATAATTGCTTGTTATATATTTCCTTTATACCATGTTACTTGGAACCGATGGTTTAACATTACGTTACATGTGAAAGTTTGAATAGATTTTTAGAATGTTAGAATATTAATATTATTTAAAGTGATAATTACATATTTAATCATCTTTCATACAGTTTTAAGCGGCATTACAAGGCAATTATCGTATTTATCAACATAAATTGATTTCGTAAAACTTTCAACAATAAGGTATGTGTCTAAACGTTATATTACTTACTTCATCTGCTGGTGGTGAACACTGGAACAAAATTCCTCACGTGGCTCTCGAGAATCGTAATCGGAAAAGGGAACGGAACATTCTTAAATGGATGTATTTATCGGCACATATTATCAGGTAATTTTGACAAAAATAACACATTTTAAACACCTAAATCTTTGTGAAGAATATTGATTCTTAGTTGATAGTACATTGGTACTATTGGGTAAAATTCATAACAAGTTATTTTACTTACATAACTTTTGAGATCAGAGCACAGAAACACAGATTTAGTACACGCAAAGTTTCAGGTAGTTATATCTGGATTAATACCGGGCAAAAATTCATTCTTTATTTAAGTTCGAATTCAGTTTTTTATTGTCTTCGGAGCATCGAGCTGTCTTTCACATCCGTTCCAACAAGTTCTTAAGCGATTTTCGAAACAAAAATTACTCTACATCAAAAATACCTTAAGTTCGATACATACATATCTACTCATGATTTGACTGATATAAGAAATAAAGCTTTACGTCGGATTAGGAAAGATAATCGTTAAGCGTTATATCAATTCACATTTAATGCTTTCAAAGCATAAAGAACTTGGAGGGAATTAAACGCCCGTGCCATTCCGGTTTAGGCAACGTACTCGTAGGTACACAAAGATCTGTTTTCTTATAAGGTAGTCCATTTGTGTTCTATGCTGAGCTCTCAACAGCGGATTCTACTTAGCGGTGAAATGTGTAATGAGCTACGTTTCTCCCGCGAGTCCTTCTGTAGAGCCTTTAGTGTTCTCAACACGTCTCACTATTACTACGATCACGGTGCGATTTAACGGAATGGGATTTCTCCTACACACCTATTCAATGTTAATAAGAACAGTTAAGTGATTAATTGATATGTTGTGCTTTTAGTTTAAGTATGTGATGGCGTTTCACATAATTTCTTTGCATGTTGTATATAAACTAGATTAATTGGACCAACGGTTGAAAAAAAAATAGGTTTTTTTTTCCAATTTTATAAGCGGAATAGGTTAAGGTATTTTAATTCAGTTTAGTTTTTGTAGACTTTTCATTAGAACGGATTTGTAATCTGCGGGCAAATTCTTGAAGAGAATGAATAATGTGACTTGTTTATATAAATTTTTATCACATATAAATTTTATGGAATTTCGACCACCGTGCAGACATTAGTAGATATATTTTTAGAAAAAAAATACGACTGTAGTGTAAAATACATACGTCAATGTAAGTCCTGCCACAAGTTTGAAAGTGTGTAATTAATTATATGAAAAAAGCAAATTTTATAAGGGTCGGAGTACAACTTATAAAAAAAGCGATATACACCTTCTTCATAAAAAGGTAAGAAATCGTATTTTGCCGTAATGTAAGTTAATGATGTGTCAGACTACTAAAATATTGTATACTCAATTGAAACAAATGAGATTATTGATTTATTTATACATCTATCTGTCGATATGTATGGACGCAATGAGTCCGTACATTGGCGAGGGCGAGTTCTAACCAGTCGGCTAAATCTAATCATTTCCATTACTCATGCGCGGCCGAAGCTCATACTGCGCTTCGTTTCACGAGAACATCGACCATTTATCGGATTTGTGCGTTTGTTCCCTTCTTGTTCCTAAATTTTACGAATAATCAACCTGCTTATGGAACTTGATTATTACAAAAGAAAAACCTATTTACTGTTTTCCTCTTTTAATATATTAAAGATTTGATAATTACATATCCAATAAAGTATGTAGAAGTACTTGTATTGTCTAAATTAATAAATTATTTTTGAGCATCATAGCGATGACAATTTAGAGCTACTGACCCGGGATGGATACGCCCGCGCTGACGTGGCCTGCATTCGCAGATATCAGCGAATGACATCACGTAATGTCGAATGCCAAATGTCAAAATATTTCTAGTCATAAAAAATAAAGATATGAGAAGCTACGGATTATGAAAGCAGCTCTAACACAATTCTAATCTTATCAAAGTTCTATCTAAAACGTACGTTTAATATATAAGCAAATTTTGAGACCTAAAAAGAAATAACTGGGCTTGATTGCCCTAAAAGTATCATGCATTCAGATAAGAGTGAGGAAGAAAACGATTTGAATTGAAAATTTCCATCAAAACCTCGTAAACAACATGAATCTGAAACTTCCATCAGAACATCGCTTTAAGCTGTCGTGCGAAATGAATATAAAGCTGGGAACAAAACAACCTCCTTAGCCGCAACGGAACAGCAAAAAACGATACCACTGATGCAACGTTCAAGTGCAAATATTTACCCAACGTCGCCCACGAAAATTTCGTAGCGCCGATAACTTCCCTTACAGATACCACAATGCAAAAAGAAGCAAGGCCCGTCTAAGTTGAACGTAATGAGAATCGACGGTTGGGCTATTGATTTATATCCGTTATGACGTCATTAACGCTTTCGGCGTTTATGTTTTTGCTATGAGTTGATGTTAATAATGTTTATTTGATTAAATTGTACTATAATATATTATATTAGACGTACACGGTAGGTTCTTAACACTGTTTTCATTTTATGTAACTTGATCTGCAAGAAGCAAAATATAATAACTAGGTTGGATTTAGCTACAACGGTTTCTAAATTATCGCAGAATACTTGATCTTATTACTTTCCACAAAGTGCAACTTCAATATCAGGTTTGATGAACTATCGTTAAGGTCGATGAATTGGGAATCCTGTAAAAGTCCGCTAGCTCAAGTGTGCACCTGATTGAATTCCGCGCACGGCTCGCGTCTCGCCGATATTCCCGCGACCGTCGCGTTGCGGTCAGGATTGAGCGAGTATCGCACATTTTTTGCTGTCTTCCCACTCACATCTCTGCGTGAAGGAGTTCAGGTATTTTCGCCAATCATTTGTGAATTCCTTCTCAGGAATTTTCATTCTCACCTACATACTAATGTACCGGTACCTATATCTATATCTATCTTTTTTCATGTTGAGATAAATTCTTCGCGATTTAACGGTCAGCATTCAATCAATTTAAGTGATTATTTCTTTAGACATAATTATGTTCATCTACGAAAGTAACTAAGTTAAACGGATTAGATAAGTAAGCAATGATTTGTTCAACCCTCTAACAATAAACACGGTCTCCTATTGGGATCTCTCCTTTTGGTCCCAAATACAAAATCACAAACATTTATGTTGTTAGATATGTAACATTAGACGCAAGGTCTTTTCAATTTCAAACGTTCGTTTATGTCCTATTCAAATTGTGGAAGGCCATTAGATTGAAGGGATGCTCCGTAATAGCAAGTCTCCGTCCGCAGCCGATAAACAATGGAAGCGATTATACGCGCATATGTGCACTGAAACTGCAGTCTATGATTAATAAAGCCCTTGCAAAATAACTCGACAAAAATTTACAATGTATTGGAATGACGGATGAATCGACTGAAGCAATTTTATCGTTACGATAAAATATGCGATCTATTTAACTCGGTGAGCAGAAAAAAGTAGTGCATTTTTAAATAACTCTAATTTATTGCTTCCCTTGTTTAATGATAATTGATACTAATCTTATTAAGCATTCTAGATCAATACATAATTTTTATGCATGCCGATAATTGCCGGAGCTTTGCAATGGCGTTGTAGCTTTACCACCCTATTAATTATGACCCTCAACACTACTTACGAAGGAAGTGTTTTTGCACTTACAAGCAAAACGATACTTATTTCGTGACATTTGTTCAACTGTTATTTTATAAACAGCTAACGATGCAAATACACTGTGACTTAGCCGTTTACCGAGTTAAAATAGTAGAAAAAATAATTTGTATTGTAGACAATATTGAGGGTAGAGATTTTATATATTTTATGTTGCCATTATGTTCGAGCTCCAAACGAAGGCGAGCTACTGATATGATAATAAATGTTTTCAAACACTAAGTAAACTGAATAATGTTTGTATTGGCACAAGTGTCACGGGGAACTTCATTGGGGAGTTAGCATCAGGTAGTTCAACAATAGGACGCACGGAGTATGACGTGTGTTGATACGATTGTGCGGGTAAAACAGTCTCATTTGAATTTGATCACTGGCCTGTCCGAATCGCGATAGTGCGCGCAATAGACGGGGGAGCAGCGATATTATGTTTCATGATCAATGCCTCCAAATGCAATATTTCGACAGATAACAACCAATCATTCATGAGCTTTAATGATACTTTGTTGATGACATTGTGCGAGACTGAAAATTTAACTAAGCAATTTTGAACTTTCGTGGTGGCGTCTATTTGCAACATAGATAGTATGCTTTAGTGTTTGTTTCAAATAAACATTTTGATTTGTGATAGGTTATTTTAAAAATAATGTAAACGTAAGCATCGGACAATCGAAAACATTGCGGTGCTGAGCACGTGGCGTATTTGAAGAAATATCTTGAAATGTTATATAATTCAATTAGCTAGAGTCATACACTGGATAGATATCAATAACCCTCAATTCCGTACATAATGTTGGCATAATTGGCGTAACATTTCCACTGCGAACCCTTTCAAGACGCCCGTAATGTTACTGCCTACATGTTATTTAATTACGCAATCTCGAGCACAATGCGAGTTATACCGAATCCTCTCATCTTCTCTCGAATGCAGACATCGAATACGGTTACGAATATTTGGGTTGGATGAGAAATGTTTCATAACGAATTTTCACGTAATTAAAAAGCTAGTAAGGGAATTGTTGCAAATTTAATTATACTTAATATAATGCTTCATTATATGTATAATATCAATTAACTTGTTTTAAGTTGTGTTTAGATGAATCATAAATGTATTTATATCATGCACAAACTGGGCATAAAATATTTTGTGAAGCACATAATAAATACGAGTACTATAAATACAAGCCACATCGCACTCGTTGTTAGAGTTTCCTATAAATTTACATATCTCAATACCATATAGGTAAAGTACGGATTCGTCTGCCTCAACCCCTCGAACTAACTCCCATAAGATTCTTTGGTAATGAAGGAGCATGAAACCTTTACGGGTGGCCGTACTTGTACAAGTTATGCGGATGTATCCAAGTCCGACTCAATTATAAAGGAATAAATCAAAACGATGGAACGAGAGAATCCCAGTCCAAAGTCTACGTAAACCACTTGTCCGTGTCCATTTCTAACTAGCTTTACAGCTAAAGTAATTATATTTCTAGTACAGTATTCGCTGTGTTATTTGTGTCTTGCTATGGCTGAATGTCTATCATTACTTGGTAATAACAAGTCATCTTAAAAACCTTCTTAAATTATAATATGATCAACTTGTCAGCGACGTATCATCCTTTAAAGATGAATTTATGCCGTCTGCAGTACATTACCGGCGATATATTTATTATTGCACTATCGGAAAAAAAACTAATTGATTTTGACTGAATGTAATTTTAGTTGCTTTTGAATTTGATTTGATTAATTTAAAAAAAAAAACTGAATTCAAAAGAATCTTTG
The DNA here is from genome assembly GCA_018249975.1 of Passova gellias. Taxonomy (NCBI): domain Eukaryota; kingdom Metazoa; phylum Arthropoda; class Insecta; order Lepidoptera; family Hesperiidae; genus Passova; species Passova gellias. The sequence goes on along the minus strand of DWUN01001552.1, from coordinate 1,080 downwards.
CAAACAATCTATACCTTTACCACAAACGTAAGCTATACATTTCGGTAATAGGTGTAAATGTAAATATTTCAATGAATAAATGTATCAATGTGGAAATTCCAGTGAACCTTCTTTATTGCAGCCAGAATTAAAGCTTCAAAAATCTCCAAATATAAAGTTGAGAATAATTGGTAAAGTAGGTAAGTAATATTATTCTCATTTAAATCGAAGCCCAGTGCAATACTATGGCGTTAGATTCCGATGTGATACTAGACTATTGAACACAATATCTATTATGAATGCCCGTATGCTTCGTGGACGTTGATTAGGCTCGTCGGGCTCTATTCCAATTTTCATGGCGGACTGCGATCGGCCTCCCTGATTGATTGTTATTGGTCCGCGCCACGACCCACTATAAGGGATAAAATTTGAATGCTCCAAAAGCTCCTACTTTGTTGTTCGGTTTTACATGGATTTTTTTACAAAATTATTACGTTAATTGGCCATTTATCCTTTCGGAAATCGAATTATGCCGCAAAGATCGACGTCCGATACGGAGGGCGAATAGTATTTTGTATTTTTGATTGCGCTCAGTTAACGTATTCCCGTGAACACTGACTGCAGTGTAAGCTTTTGTAACTAAAGGCGTATTTCATGGCGTCGACACATAGCGCGCTATCTGATGATTGGTTTTTGGCAATTAACAGTATTGCTCACGTCGCAATCGAGTTCATTCACCGTGTGAAATATGTATAGGATCCGAATTTCCCTCTTTGTTGTATCGCCACATGGATGCGGTTACCGCAACGCTTTGCAACAATATAGTTTCAAACCAAAATGAATAAACAGAGCCTGGGAATTACTGTGTTAAAAGTAATGGTGTCCAAAGAGTTTTTTAACATAATATAGTTTCGTATACTCTATCAATTCAATCAACAAAATGTTTATTCAGACCAAAGCTGGCACCAATACGGAAGTATCAACGGAAAGTTGTCAAAAAGCTTTTACACCATATTGTGAAATAGTGTATTAAATCCATTAACACTAGGAGCACTGAGTATAGATATTTACACGGACAAGTAATGTAATATCAATTAATAA
>DWUN01001551.1:0-16245 GCA_018249975.1 Passova gellias | reverse complement strand
TGACGCGCTTCGTCTACATTCATCACTCTCTTCATGCATACACGCCGGTTTCGGAGACTCTTGACTCCTCCGTCAACTAGTATTCGACCTATTTGGTCGAGATATGACAGTCTAGGTTTCCCTCGGCGCCTACATCCATCAACATTCGCAGTGTATATCTGTTTTAACAAAGATATGAACAAATATATTTCTTAATTTTCAAAATATGTTAGGTTGGTATTTAAAAATGCTAGTAGGCTACTCGATAGACGGAGCTTCGAGCTTAATCGAAACGCAAAATACGAGTATCTGTATGTCTGTTTTATATCTTTCATTTAAAAATAATCCGTCCTTAGATTTTTTTAACGAATAGTGTTGCAAGATGATAAATATGAGTAGGTACCTACCTACCTACCTATAATATAATTACACTACGTTACGCTCACATGTATTATGAAACATTTTTTACTGTTTACTAAAGTGAAAAGCAATAATTGGTATTGATTTCGAGCGCGTTGAGCAAACAGATTGGCTATGGTTAATTAATATTATGCAAAAAAATCAATCACATGTTTTAAAAAAAAAAATTCATAAGTTCAGGTGTCTTATCGCTAGTAGAGATAAATTAACGGTTTATACCTAATAGTGAGCATACATCCGTTCAATCTTTTACCATAGACAAAATATCAGTAGGTTAATGCACGAGTAGTGTTGTTATTGTAATACGCAAAGTACCTAAGTAGTTATTAATAATTGTAAGTAACATTAATTATGATATTAATTGAGAGAACTCATACACCGCTATGTCATTGGAAACTAAACTATTCTATGGTAACCAAATAGCCGATATAACTATATAAACTCAATATAACATTATACAATACCTACAGTTATTTAAGCAATGTCTAATCTCTTTCGCTAGTACCATCGAGGTGGAACAATTTGATTTCAACATTATGTACATTACTTTAAAACTTCACCTATTGACTACCAACTCATCTTCGTACTGGTATTGAAATTGTATCGTGGACCGTACAATGTTGAAATATCATAAACCTTATTGATGAGCACGTAATTAATAAGTTCACTTTCGAATCGTTTAAGTGAATATAAAATTACGAAACACATTTTCGTAAGGCGTATTTGGATTCCGTATACATTCCTGAACTTTGTATAATAATGAAAGGAAATGACTAATATTTACCTTTATTACCGTACAATAAACAAACAATAGGACGGATTTTATCTACAGTTACTATGTATTGATTATATTCTTTAAGAATTGAATACGTAAACATTATGATTTTATTATTAATCACAAAATTTTCTTTACCCATCAACATCATTAGAATTTTTTCGTGACAAAACTTTCATTTGGTAATGATAGATACCATGCTTAAAAAGTGTAATTCCTAATACGGATAAAATGTCAACTTTAATAAAAACCTAGGAATAATACTTAATATCCCACGTATAACCTTTATCTAAAAGTTTTCCATAATGTTTTTAAAGACGTGCAGTCTGCCAAACAGCAAGTGGCCAACCTGGTAGACCTGCCATTATAAAATTTTCAACAACGCAACAATAATAAAAGGTTAAAAATCATATAACTAGTAGGTAGGTAAACTCTGCAGAACCCTAACCTCTAAGGCCCATATAATAAACATATAGGATGACCTGCCGTACAAATTGATAGGCATCAATGGAGTCAAGTGATTACAGGTAATTGAATGGTCAAGTAGGAAAGTGCTGGTGTGAAGATGCTCCTCTCTGATGTAATTATTTTACGCCATAAACCTCTGATCGCCTGTAATCAGCCTTATCTCGAGCCTCATCGGCACTGGGCATTATGCTTAGAATAGTTTCACACTCACTGGACGAGAAAATTGATTGTAATACGTGACACGTTAGGTTTTTTTTTATATCCTTCGGCATGCTATGAAGATGGAAATTAGGATGATAGAAGTGTGTTCGGGATCGTTATAAAACAAATTGTCATTATTAAATATGGTGATCTCTTAAATAGGGTCGTCACTACAATACCGTTATTATTATTATTATTATTATAATAAATTAAAAGACTAGTTTTCATGCTGGCGGTTTCATATGGTTCTATTGCTTTGTAATATACAAAAACTTCAATAAATTTAATCACTTAAAACCGGCATAACACCATCTCTTTAAATATTGGTAACAAGTATTAAATATTAATCGCAAAAGTATCGGAAGCATACAATATGTACTAGTTTGAATATTCATAACACTTAAGAAACGACATACGTCTTTCTAAAGTGAATTCCCACGAAACATTATGTTGATACTCGCGTTTGCGCACACCTTGTTATATATTAGCCGACGCCTACACCCAATAAGTGACGCGGTTTACCATAACATTTCATTGTGACGGACTTATGTTATTCAATAATTCAGTTTGCAAAGTGGAAATGCTTACGCTAGTTCTCTAATAGACAATAGACCTCATAACGCTTGGACAAAACTTACCCAATAAACGAATTCCGTTTTGATTTTACGTTGTATGGTTCAAAAATCCAATTCACATTTACTAATAAAATGATTTTATGCATATAAACATAATTTTTAATGTCTTACATAGTATATTTTTTACTAATATATGTCTAAATTGAATACTTCCTTTAAATGTTAATTTCTATACATTTTTATAGGAAATCTCTATTTAAAATGTAGCTAGTTTTAATATTCTTTAAAGAGGATATAGAAGTTAAAAATATGAAATCTTTATGAAAATGTTAATCCGGAATATCCATACACAAGCTTGTATGAAGGGTACATGAACAGAGTAAGAGAGGACATTATAAAGTAACAAATATTCGCAATTATTGCTTTCATAGGGCTCGATTTATATCTCCGCGCACGTGCTACTCACTAAGCTGATTATATATGTACGCATACACGCTAAGCAGGATAGCACTTAATAGTGTGAACTCTCCTTCTAAATGTTTTACGATTGCTATAAGACAATCGTTAAGTGTATGTTCCAAGTATTAATTGCGTACATATTTAATGTTGAACGTTGTTTAAGAAACTTTTGTAGAGAATTACGTTTTGTAACTTATTCACAGAAGCTTTTTGTGCTTTTAGATAGCTCTTAGCAACAAATCACTCTGGGTACAAACTCAAACAATATGATTGCATAATCTTTTGTTTTTTCATTGAGAACAGGTCTTTATCGCAAGTGTGGATCGTCAAATGATCCATAATATTGCATTATAATCTTCGTAATAAGCGTCCATATTTAATATTTTATTAAATTTGCTGTGTATTTATTCTTATAAAAGCATTAGACACATTCGAAATATGTTCTTATACAGATATTTAAATGAAATATCTTGCTTCAGGTAACCGCACAATGAAATAGTTGAACCGACTGAGAATACTATTGAACAAATCTCAATATTATACGGTGTCAATAAAAACAAATTAGTATTACAACATTCGACTACAAATTCCAGCGAGATCTTGTTAAAACAATGAATAACCTATGTCGGTGCGGTGCAGTTTCGCTTCCTGATATCGTTGTATAAACTGAAACCAGTACCTGTTTATGGAGTAAATATTCACTTGTTACTCTGTCGCCTACATAATCTGTGGATTGTGTAGGCTACGGGGTATACTGAACATGAAATTATTCGCCATTTGAATTTCCCTACTCTTACTCTTTGTAACAATAAAACTTCTTACTTCGAGCGGGTCGAAATTGAAACGAAATGTATTTATTGTATAATAATAAATTGGTTCAGTGGTCTGGGAATCAGACTGCTGAGCCGAGTGTTAAGGTTCGATACCCTCCCAATGCTAATATTTGTATGCTCAGCGTGAATATTCATTCTTGCAGGGTAATATCTTCATATAATACTGCGCAATAAATATATTATATTATGTATGTATTTAAATATTTTTATATGCAATTTATCATGTGTCTGTTTTAAAAAGTCTCTGTCTAAACAGATGGTTAAGAGTGAGTCAGGTTGTGATCAATCAATATTATTATTATTACCTATTTAAACGGTACTATTGTCACTTATTTGACAAAAAGATTTGATCAAACTCTCTTCTCACCTCTAGACACACGTCTCAGTTTCCCCCAAACAGATTATACAGTAATGTAAAAGGCTTTATATAATCCCAGTCCTATATAAAACTGTACGCAAAACGAAAATGTTTGTCAAATATGTTTATCAATGTTCAATTAAGTTACTCATTTAAATACACGCAATTAAATGAACGACGCATAGACCTGGGATCAGGTTGAGGCGGTCGCACGCAGCCATCGGCCGTGTCATCGCCAGTGATAAGCCTCATTAGTGGCGACTGCCTAACTCATCAGCTGATGTCCCTCGGATGCAGTGAAGCTTTTGTGGTTAAAGTTGTGTTTAGATTCTTGATATATCGGAACTGTGCTACGAAAGACCTATAGGATTTCTCCGAGCATCATTTAATTAAAAATGCCCTATCACTATAAAAAAAACTCAAAGTGATAAGTTACTTATAAAAAGCTTTCCACATACAGGTATATTATAGAACGAATTGGTTTAATATATAGAATTTTTGTGTACAAGTATTTGACAACAATTAACTTGAGATATATTCAACTGTATGAAAGTAAACGTTTGACTGGCCTCGTGGTCGAGTGGTTAGAGACCCTGACTGCAAAACCGGAGGTCGTAGGTTCGATTCCCACCCAGGACAAAAATTTGTATGATGAGCACATTTTTTTGTTCTGTCTGGTCGTAATAAGAAAATATCTATATAAGTATGATATCGTATATACATATATACGTATGTTTATCAGCTGTCCGGTTACCATAACACAGGCAATCAAATGCCTAATTTGGAATCGGATAGCAGTGTGTGGAATTGTCCCCAGATATTATTATTATTATATTATTATTAAACGTATCGTTATTAACCAGTTTAAGGTTTGAAATAACAATGACCAAATTTTAAAGTGTATAAAAAGTATAGAATAAAAAAAAATAGTTTCATATAGCAACTTTATTCTTATATATTTCATACGATTTAAATAACTATTCAAATGTATTTCTAATACTTCTGCGTTCTTGTAGCGATGGTCCAAGTGTAGAAGTTGACTGTTCATGCCAAAGTAATAAATATGGCACGCACTCACCTCTCTTATGGTTTAAGTGACCTTCGCAAAGCGGTCGCTAACAAGAGCGCGTAGAGGCAGTCGCACACAGCCATCGCCTGTGTCATCGCTCGATGAGCCTCATTAGTGGCGAAGGCTTAACAGCATCGCCCGATACTGCTGATGTGCCGTGGATTTACTTAGCGGCTCTCAGTTGTATGTACAAAACTCCAGTTTCTACACAATTATTTTTGACATTTCAATTTTCAATTTAAATATTTACCATCATTTCGCATTAAATAAGACATCTCTTCACCAACACTTTCATGTGCTACATTATTTCTCGTACACGTCAAATATATAATTCTACAGCAAACAACCATTAAAATTGAACATAACACGATTAGTACTATCCATAGAATCGAATCGAATAGTGTCAATTTGTCGTCGACTAGCATAAGCGGTTTATCTTCGAGGAGTTTAACGCTAAGTGGCAATTCTTCATTACTATCAGCAAATGGGCTGCGAAGTAGAGTATCATTAATATCGCTCGCTATTTGATGAAACACGGTCTTTCCTAACCAATCGGCTAGTTTGATCTTGTCCATTTGTCGCAGCCTGCGCTCGACTAAATCATGCGTCTTGTTCTTACCTTCGTTTTTAACCCATTCTTCGAGCAGTTTAAAACAGATGTCATCTTTAGCTTCGTTTTTATTAGTGTACAAAATATTAACAGTAACGTAATCTGAATAATTATTGTTACCTGGAGACAAACATGGAAACTCATAGTCCATGTAACGTAAAGATGTAACAAGTTTCAAACATTCTTCTGTAGTTAAATGAGATGCGAGATTTCTATATATTGCTGTATCTACATCAAAACTACAGTTCGCAGGATAAAATATCTGTAGATTAAACACTATCATTACATATTGCACAATAGTTTTCACGTTGAAACGCATATTTGTTTACTATTTTGTTACATGCCCGAATGATAATGAATTGAAAGATTGACATTGAAAGATTGACAGCCACATTTATAATTTCCTTTTTCGTAGCTTTAAGGTGTCGGTCACAGAATAAAACAGCGAGAGGAAGATACGTTTATATACTCATCAAAATAAGGCGATCTTTGAACACAACTCTCTAAAATTGTAACAGTTAGATACACGTTAAACAATTACAAAATGGCTTTCTGATTTTTGGTCTGCAAAGTTTCGATGGATTTAGAGGTGAACAATGGTTTTGTGTTTCAATGTATCTCAATTGAAATCACTCTCTGCATTCAGTGAAAGCAAAGGAATTTGCGAGACCGTATCACTTATTAAACTTCTAGATAAAATATGAAATACATATACTTATTCAAACCCAACAAATCTTTTTAAAGATCTATGATCAAAACTCAAGCAAGGTATCTTCTTTCTCCTACTGCCATCTTAGATGCTGTCAGTTAAGATTATATTTCACAATAATTTACATACACCTCTATAAATCCATGCTTTATATTACCAATATTTGGTATTCATATTACAGCTTAATTCATATACAAAGCAGGTGTTTAAAAAACATTACCTTTAACTCCATCCTTTCTAAAGGTTATTTCATCACATATTTTTGAAATATTAACAGATGGCAGGTAGGTGTGTTATAAGAATAGGATGATGGTAAGTGTTATTTTACAAAAGTTTATTTTCTAGTCGGTGTCTGATTTGAATAAAGTGCGCATTTTGCAATATGATTAAATTTTATTCAAAATATTCCTATACATTCAAATAACTTCGAATTGTAGGACAAAGTTACTGTAAAGTTAAGGTTTGTATTTATTGCCTTTATATTTATAACGATTTGCTTGCAGACTATTGAACACGGTGTTACGTAAGCCTAAATGGCTCACGACGCTGACAATAACAAATTCTACATCATAACAGTTTTACAGAAAATATTGTAATTTATGAATATTTGCACTAATGCTCGCTTTGGTTAATAGCGGAACTCAACTATCTTGATCGCGACTACATTTCTCGATATTTGTAACTTATATCTTACTTAAGTTATCTTGATCATCATTACTATTAGAACATGAAGTAATTGATCTGGGTAATTACTATATTTACGCGTATCGTAGAGTTAACGAACAGCACTAATCAGATTAAATGCTTCATATAAAATAACTAAAAGCACGTATTTTCAATGGTGCTGAAATATTTCAGCAAATCGGAAACATGTTCCAAGATTAATACTAGAACCCAGTACAGGTAAATTTTTTTTCGACTCTGTGTCACTATATTTTTCGTTTGAGCTTAGAGCATTTAGATATCACTTAAGGGCATCCTATCAGCCGAAAAATGAACGATATAACCATTTGAAAGCAAAACACTTGTATGATTGACCCATAAAAATATCTCGTTCATATAAAAAGGCATGTTTCAAAACAATTGTTCAATTCGAACTATCGAAATTCCGTAGAATGAGTTGAAGGTTCATCTTCGGTCTTCTTAATGAAGTAAGACAGGGTAAGCTTGGGTAATACGCGTTTCCATAATCAATTCCGGATTGAAATTTAACAAATATTACGCTAAGAATCACCGAAACCATCGATCACCTAATCGCATACCATTCTTGACCACATTTGCACTCATTAAACAGATGCCACTCGAATAACGACCTTGCGTCTTTGTAATAAGTGTTTTTTTAGATCGCTATCTCGAGATATTGTTCGGAAGAGAATAATCCATTTCTCTATGGCACATAAGTCTAATCGTAGCACATTCCAACACACAAAACATCACAAACGTTAAGCACCATTATACAATGACAAAAGAAACTTGCGTAACTACTTGAAATGTATGATCTGCTTATACCGTCAGAAGAACTGACGCGGAAGACAACATTAAATGAAAAAATTGTAATATTATTACAGAATATAAAAATAAAATGCGTGCGTACAAAGTACACGTGTCAGAAGTGAAAGTTATTTTTAAATTCTCAAATGATGAGTGGCAAATTAGAATGCCACATGGTATTTGTAAATATTAAAAATTCCTAACCCTCAAACCAATTTCTTTCCTTTCTCCATCTCGCAATAGCTCTCTCGCTCTTCTTGGACAAAAACGGCCCACATTTCACGTGTCCTTTTATCCGTAAGAATTTTACCCTCACGCGCGCAAACAAATTTCACTTGAAAAAAATGAATTGAATTTTCTTTGCAATTAAAATGTATATGAAATTAAAATTTAAAATTAATTCTTCCTAATATTTAAATATTGCAATATGATATGTATTCGTAATAATCACTGTAATTCTTTTATTAAGCAAACTGTATTAGTATTGCTTATCTATCCCTATTTATTATATCGTTCGACCAACATCCATCAAACTTCTTGAGCTAATTTGTATTGATACTTAGTTTTCTACACACCATAAGTTAGTTAGTTTCTTAGTTTTCTACATATTTCATTAAACTCTTTCTTTCTCCGAAGCGATGTGGCTTTATAGCTTTTAAAAGTTTAATATATTCAATAGACTTACGGGAATGCACGGTACAGTAAATCCATAACAGGCATAAAAGTGAGTAGTAGAGTCAGCAACATAATCTCTTACTATTATGTTGTCCTAATGAGTAATGTCATTGTAATATCTGCGCTTAGGATGAATCGATCTACATTTAGCTGCAGACGTTACCCCGATCGGTTCCAGTACTAATCTTATTCCATATTACAATAACGGGTCGGATGGCCGCCGGGACATTCCGCACAATAACGACAATATCCACATACATTTAACATTAGATATTGCCTACGAGACTCCACTTATACTTACTGTGTTTTTCAGTCATATAGAATATGTATTTGGATTCTACAAAGTATTGTCAACATAAAGGTCGCACCGTACTAGAACTGTATGACTTCAGATGCGCTTAATTAGTGTGAAATTGTATGTTAGAATATCTATATAGTACCTAAACGATTCAGAATTCAAATAATACTTTTATAGAATGATTCCGGTTAATATGGTCGCTCATCAGTCAAAAATAAACAGACTTTAATTACACTTGGTGTGGTGATAACTTATTTCGGGGTCAATACAAAAAAATAAATTTTTTTGACGAAATAACCTATAATTTATATGTATAATAAACACCAGATAACAACTACTTTGGTGTACCTATACATATGTATATTCTTACAAGAAAACCACTACACAACTTTGATTAACCTTCTTGAGATATGACACGATAGTATGATCAATTCATCATCGATACTGTATGTGCAGAAGTATTAATTAAATCAAGTATATAATTATCTACCAAATTTTATATTTACGAGAACTAAAACGGCTTAGCGAACCTTTTAAAATCGCGCGGACTGTCTATTAACGTTATCGCTTTCCGGATCTGACCTTAACACTTGTTGGTGCTTCAGAAATAAATTTCGTTTAAACATTTAATAAAATAAGATGCCGTGTGCCTCACACTGGGAACGAACTGGTGAGCGAGCTATAGCATTGGGTCGATGAAATTCAAAGAGGCTCTATCTCCAGTAGACTAATAGGCATTGATGTTTAAAGTGACTCTGGCTTCCGAACGATCAGTTTGAGCCTATTTTTATTTATCAGTATATGAACATTTCTAGTAAAATGAAATTTCAGTGGACAGTAACGCATGCCTTTATGATTTATAAAACGAACTAACAATACTTTATTTATATACAGTACTGAGGATGTTTTCAAGGAGCACACAAATAAAATGCTTTCAACCTTTTTCTGCTAACAAATAAAATGAGTTGAACCTTTTTTCTTCCACGTACCTAATATAAACTTATAATGTCAATCGATCATCTCTCGTGGTCTATCGCTGCCAGTATGTTAAGAGTATTAGCCGATATCTTGACAGAAATATATCGCTAACCTATTAAACCCCAACCTTGGATACTTTTTTATTACAAACAGTACGACAGCGCGCTAGAAAGTCCATTTATTAAAAATCGATTAACATCTCTTATTATAATGTTCGACATTCATCGACGTGTCACAAAACCGCTATTCTAATAGTTTTATTATTAAGAATAGCGGTTTTTTCGCAAATACCAAATCCCACATTTATATTATCAAGACAGAAAAGTGTACTGTTAGCATGAAAAATAATTACAAAATTATGTTGTCTTCCTTTTCTTAATTGTAATTTTTTTTTTTAAATCATTAATTATTTTTTTAATGACATCAATGTATTATATATAAAGTATAGTTAATATGTAAAATAGGATTTGATCCACGTCTTGCCTGCCACTACCTAAACATGTCACGACGAGCAAACCCCGAGACGACGAACAAATCTCGTCCAATCGATCACATCACAAAATAAACAAGAATATTTCACAACGCACCCAAACCTTCGATACCGGCCTTCGTAATTAAAGATGCTTTACAATTACCGTAGTTTATAGATGCCTCTAATTATATGTATTTGATGTTTTCTATACGGTGTGACGAAAGAAGCCTCATTGGGATGGCCATTACTGGAATTAATATACCTACGTGTCAGATCGAGAGGTTTCGTCTAATGATCGGCACTCGATTTTTATAGAGCCCGTGAGAACAGCCAAATAATAATATGTCTCTGACTCTATCTATCGTATGAAACTTTTGCTCAATAAGCTAATTCGTTTGGTGTACCATTGAACGCGTGCAGTAATTGATATGACCAATAATTTAGAGGAATGGAGAGTAATGGCTGTTTTCCGATGATGGTCGGTTCGTGCACAATGAGCGGGCTCGACTCATCTAATGGACTAGAAAGAATGGAGGTGCGCGAATATAAAAGAAAAGGATACTTTTGTTACAAATGAATTGAGTTTTGTGAACTTATAGCTGAATCTCCACGAATTTGGATTAGAATAGCGTTGCTAGAATCGATGTCTAGTCGTTCCTACGATCACAGATAATACATATATATGCTACAATCATAACGGTAGGCAAAAACATAATCGATTAATAAACCATGCACATATACCTGCACGTAATAATTTGGTACACATTTGAACTTTATAGGTATAAATATAACAATAATATAAGAAGGATATTTTGTAAACCAGAGCAATCACATCTGGACGTTTAATTTGACATGTGCACTATTCGAGTGACATTTAGTTCTATTTTCAAACAGCGGAATAAAAACTACATTCGCGGGAGAAGTCATGAATAGAAAAGTAGTATGCATATTTTTTTTATTACAGATAAATACAAGGTGAAACCTGGTCAATATTGCTTCAATTGATGTTTTCTATTCAATATGATCTACGCATATTCAATTAATATATGGTATACGCAACACTTAGAACAGCTCAGAAGCAGTTCAGAGGTCAACATTACGTAACCGAAGCATTAATGGACTAAAATAATTACGAAGAACCGTTGGCTATTTTGGATCTTCATCTACTGATCAATATTTTTACACCTACTTTTGCTAGGTGTTTTTAGGCAGTTTTAAAAAAAATGTATAATAATTCAGTACAACGAAATTAATACTTCAAGGAACGTCTGAACACTTAATGAAACACGAAAGCGTTAGTCACTTGTCACGTCCAGTCACTATTAAGAGCGCGAAACACGCCCAACGTAGTTTTCTTTCCACTAATTATTTAGAATAGAAAATATATATTTTTATTTCCATAACTCGAACACAGGAAAAAGAAATAATAAAAAATCATTAAAAAATTTACGATTCGCAATCCCCCAAATCTATTTGCGAACGAATGGCTTACTCAAAACTATTCATTAATTCAACGGTAAGCAGTACATTAATCGATCGTCGTAATTATTAGTTACATAGACTCGCAATTAATTACGCGGGGATTATCGCATATAACTAAGCGATGTGATTTAAGATTTTCAGTGACTTACCGGGGTTTGTGAACTAATCGTAGGTGCATTCATAATTCTTGTTACTTAATCACTGAAACTGTCGCTTTTTGTACAATATTTTAAAGCTTTTTGCTAGCTTTTAAATTTATATTGCCATTTGCTGTTTCGACTTAAACTGTTTTATCAAAATTGTTAATTTTCTCAAGTCAATAAAGCATCCGAAGACAATCCCGAAGTCGATCTGAAATTCACACTAACCTCTCCGCAGGCCGCGAGCGTGCCGCCTTATTTAAATTAAGGCGCTCGCACACAGCAAAAACATTCAGTGTGGCGTCGTTAGGGTAGCTGCAGATGCATTTATTTATGAAATGTAAATTCATCTGATTGTAATAACAAAACCGAGAGCCACTGCTCTCTATATTAAGATGTATTATTTGCATACCGCATACTATTGAGGGAACGTGTGAACGTGTGTGCTACGCTCGCCGTAATGGCTTTATTTTTCACTTTGTCAATCCACTCGTCCACACTCATATTGTTAGCAAGCCGCGTTTATATTTCAGCGCAACTACATATTAGACACACTGAATTATTATTCTTATTGCATTAAGTGTATTTTATAAACTATTTCATTGTATTGTCAATTTTCACAAGCTACAGAAAACATGTTACGGTCACGTAATGATCGTATCTCCAGCAATCCGCACTAGAGAAGCGTGGTGGGGTATGCTCCAGACCTCGGGATATGGCACGAGATAACGAGTCCCAGTCGTGGACGCAAAAAGGATAGGTCGGTCATTTTCGGTGCAGTCCACGTCTACTATGCGACACGTAGGTGACCAATCATAGTCTCCGACCTTTGGTTTCTACAGTCTGTATAAAAACAATTTCGTTTTTCTCAAAAATGACTAGGAATATCAACTTAAAATTTTTTGTTGTACTAGAGTAATGTAAGCAATTACAGTACTAACCCTTATTATAGTAAACGCGATTAAAGAATTATTTAGCATACAATTAAAGAAGAGAATGATGAATGTAGACGAAGCGCGTCAGGTACGCAATGACAGAGATATTTGGCACTCGGTGCGCTCTGCCTACCCCGTTAGGGACCTGGTGTGATGTTATGATGATGATGATACATAGGATTTCAAGCATTTATTTACATTCCAGATCGAAGCGAAACGCATTAGTATTTATAAACACAATTCAGTTACTTACTGGTTTCCTTATTAGACGTTAGCAATAAATCAGTTAGTGGGACTCGATGTCAGTATAATTGTTTCATAAAACAAAATGTCACCGGGATATTGCAGATCCGTGTCGTCGTTCAGCTAGTTGTAATAATTCTTGCTATATTATAAAACTAGCTTTTGCCCGCCACTTCGTCCGCGTTGAATAGTGACTATAGGCAGCATTTTAAATTTCTACGATACTTTTAGTGCAAATAATACAAATACAGACAGATATGTGTATCCTAGAAAATCAAAATGTGCCCAAAGTCACTATTCCACGCGGACGAAGTCACGGGGAAAAGCTAATTGTACATATAATAAACCTACCTCTTGAATCACTCTATCTATTTAAAAAAAACCCATCAAAATCCGTTGCGTGGTTTTAAAGATCCACGCATACAAAGGGACAGACTGTGGAAAGCGACTTTGCTTTATACTAAGTAGTGATGCCTTGACATTACCTACTAGTTATGAAAAGTTTATAGTGCCGAGAAATAAGGCACCCATCGGTTTCCTGGCAACATTGTACATGATTAATGTTACGCGGTAGTAACTATATATTCATACGGAAATTAACCTTCTAAATAATAAAATAAAGGTAAACATATTATATAGCATTTGTCAACAAACCAATTTTCCCTCATAAAATATCCGATTTATCAATCAATTTAATTAAACATAATGTGCATATGTAATAAATGCAAATAATATGTATGTTATCATCAGTTAATACTTAATGCTCCGTTAAATGTTAAGGGTTGTGTTCTTGTTCAGCCTTTATAGTTTACAAAGCCATTATAAACGATGTTATTGAATCGAATAATATTAATGAAATGAATTAACTCATAACACATATGTATATTATCCACGTACCCTGGTTAAAATACCGTTAAATAATGTAAATATTTCCCTAAACCCAGTACAAACAAAAAATTTCACTCTCAATACCCACTCTATTAATTAATTTCCTCATCTCAACCGCTTTAAGGCATGAATATTCAACAATACACGCTAACATCTATCTAACATCGGAATTCCACTCGACGACGGACGCGTGCTCAAAGCGACCGTTGACCGTTATAAAGGATCGTTTAAAGAAAAAAAATAAATCAAAGAGGTGAGAGATCCTTTATAGGGTTGTCACCCAAAAGTTTGTATACAAAAAATGAAAAAGGTCGCCAATTGATTTTTAGCACAGTTTTTTCCCAAATACATTTACACAGAATATTTACACTTTTATTGTAAATTGATCAAACAATCAATTAATAACCAAAAATACGCAATGTTACATTGGTTTTCTATTACAATTATAAACGTGATTTTATATTACTGAAACTGTATTAGAGCGGTTAATTTACAAGGTAGGGCGTTTTATTTCGATGACAGCCCTAATTCTGACGTAACATTTCGTGACTTCACTCGTCGAAGCGTGACTTTTCTGACCGATCTTAAGTGTGTAACTTATTCAAAGTAACATTGCATCTGCCTGTTTCGATATCGTGTTGATGCGGACTTCGTAAATTAGAACATTTTATCATAAGTAACTAACAAACTTATCAGCCCTTGATGTTAATAAACATGAAAGACACTATATTGTTAGGAGCATATGCATTTTCAATTTTAATACCAGTATTTTACAATAAAAACGATTATGTAGATGACAATTGATTCCTAAATGCATTCTATTCACCATTATATTCAATACTCTCGATCAACCCTTTTACTGTTCTATTACTTGAAGTATCTAGGCCTTGTTTTACTCTCAGATTAAAGAAAGGTGAGGCCATAGTTTGCTACATTTGCCAAATACTGACGAACATTACGAAAATCTAAGTTTTCCTTCACAGTTATAACGAGTGCTATTAATATAGAAAAATGAGTACATTATATAAAAGTTATGGTTGTATAATAACGCCTATTTTGCATAGGGGTAAGATGCTTATGATTTTCACCGACTAAGAATGTGTCAGACTTCTTACGTGTCTTCTACATTCATCGGTTTCATAGACGCCCGTCTATTGTGAATAACTTTAAACTGGTCTTCTCGCTGTTACCAAGCAGTTCCTCGAAGTACACTTCTCGCGCACAAGGGAAACATTACGTGACGCCGCCTTGCCATTACTACGGTTTTTAATTTTCACCATTTTGTTCCCATGAGTTAAAAACATGCATAAGTTAAAGATGATATATAAAAGACTAGCTATTGTCCGCGACTTCGACTTGGGTACTTTTATTGCAAAACACAATCTTCCACGCGGACAAAGTCGCGGGTAAAAGCTAGAATAGCCTATATTGATCAGTGATAATGTAGCATGCACATGGTGAAAGAACTTTGGAAATCGGTCCAGTAGTTTTTGAGTCTATTCGTTACATACACACATACAAATCTGTCCTCTTTATATAAAAGATAAGTAACATTTATAACCTGTAATCAACTGTCGATCATTAAACACAAAACCGTTACGGATGGTTTTAATAAATAAATAAAAAAACCAGGTGCGCCCTGACGTAACGTTTCGTGACTACTCGTAGGCGCGTGACTCTTGTGACCGATCTTGAGTGTGAGACGCATTCACGGTTTTCATCACTATTGACATACTCTATTTAATTACTACGATCTTTTTTTCTCTTTTACTAGCTTTTGTGCGCACAAAGTCGCTATTCCTGTCCTGCGACTTCGTCCGCCCGGAATTGTGACTTTGGGCAGCATTTTAATTTTCTACTATACAGCAACAACAACAACACAACATCAAGCCAGATCCTTAACGGGGTAGGCAGAAAGCACCGAGTGCCAA
Source organism: Passova gellias (assembly GCA_018249975.1). Lineage (NCBI taxonomy): Eukaryota > Metazoa > Arthropoda > Insecta > Lepidoptera > Hesperiidae > Passova > Passova gellias. The sequence continues at coordinate 256 of DWUN01001551.1, read as the reverse complement.
ATATCTCTGTCCTTGTAAACCTGACGCGCTTCGTCTACATCCATCACTCTCTTCATACACCCCGGTTTCGGAGACTCTTGACTCCAACGTCAACCAGTATCCGATCGATTTTCTAGGATACTTTGGTATTTTTTTTTCTTTCGTACAAAATATTTTTTTTCTTAAAAAGGTATCCTATGTTACTTCTAATACCTCCAAGAATATATGAACAAAGTTTCATGATGATCTGTTAAGTAGTTTTCGCGTGAAAGCGTAA
>DWUN01001550.1:0-16251 GCA_018249975.1 Passova gellias | reverse complement strand
GTGTGTAATGTTTTATTTATTGATTTAATGTACTTTATAAGCATTATTGTTGAAAAATATTAGCGTTCTGCACTTCTACTACACATAAAGTATAAGTGTGCCAAATTTCATACTTCTCCGTTCGCGCAATGTTCGTAAAAAGGAATCCAATGTTTTTGCTTCACGTATTAATATATAGAAGATAAGCCTGTAGTACCTGTATAACAAATAGATTCTTCATGCATAAGAGTATCGTTTATCTAAAAGTTTAATGTATTGGGATTAGAATTTTTCTGCCTAAAGTATTGATTTGTGTCGAAATTTTTAAGCTACCCAAAAATGAGTAACTATCATGTTTTCCTCTTAATAACTTGTCATTTGAATATGTATGTAAGTACTTCAATATAAATTTAGAGGTAGATATTGTAATCACATTACATGTTACATTGTCTTGTAATGACGTTTTAATCAATTTATGATGATTTTTTATTAAGTATATAAAATTAAGCAAATTATGACAGGCCAAAATGTAACTATCTACAACATGTATTGTATTACAATTTGCTTATTTGGTTTCGCCGGCCGCCGACAGAAAAGGATACAGATGCAGTTAACCTAAATATAATGTCTTTGTCGTCCTCTGGTTTACCATACACGAGCACGCCCAGTCAAGTACTTGTATTTACCGACCTACTAAAATTGGGCTGCGGGCTGTGATTTTAGCATTAAGTTTCGTTTTGAATACCAACGGAAATGTTGAAAATAGAACGGCATATCTGCTAGGTATAGTGATTTAAAAAAAAAAATAAGGGGTAAAGGTGGTCTGCTGACAGGAGCCTAAGCGCTGACAGGTGAAGTTTAAAACTAGTAGCATTTTATATATTAGTACCTAGTTATTTATGACTATTAATTTTAGTTTCTCCATAACATAATGCCGGAGAAGTTCACAGTTCCACTGTTCTCGAATCGCAGACGGCTTTATGGTGCCGGCTGTTTATTAGTGCGTGTGCCCCACTATCTCAGTAAATTGTCAGGGAATTTTGATACAGTTTTTAACAATGAGTACATTGGTTTCTATAAAAGATATAACTCAACTCAACGAAGATTGATGCCCATTGTTTGATTTCTAGTTATTTATTTACAGTCTAAGCAGCATTGAAAATTAAGCATTTGAAAATGTATTCTTAATTGCCTTGTCATTACAAACAATACTACTTTAAGAATTGAATTGAGACCGTTATTTTCACGATCAAGAAGTCCGTTAAGTCTGTATCTAGCTTATGCTGGTTTGCGTGTTTTTAGGTATTTTATAAGAAGCACAATATAGCTATTTCGCATTATTCATATAACATGTTATAATATAATTGTATACTGTAATCAATTTAGCTTTATTGGTCTGGCAGTTGATAGTTTGAATAAACTGATGGTCAATATTTTATGACTACATACAATGTAAATGATGACATTCCTTTATTTTCAATACCGAGTGTAATGATACTTCCCTTAAAACAGCTATTACTTAGTTGATAATGTGGCCATACTCCAAAATATACTAAATTAAAGGTTCTATGTAACGCTCGGGGTGGTTTGCTAAACATGATTTTGATAAAAGTAGAAAATTTAATTTGTTTTTACGAGGGTAAAAAGTAACCGCAAAATTGTTAGGGTTATAAAATTTGTTATAGGTCCCATATTCATTTGTATTTCAAGCTGTTACATAACTGATTTCAATGTACGGAAAATAAAGTGTTGATATTTGTTACCAGCTAAAAACGGTCAGCATGTATTTTTAATGGTAAAATATAAATATGGTAATAAAATAATATATTCGTTTCATTTTAACACGTTGACTGAGGTCAACTGTTTTCCTACTTTTCACACAGTGCAAAAGATCTGAGTTGGACAGTACCTACGTAAATTACGGCAGCAGATAAGTGAACATGAAAATCTAGTTTCGTCTAGATATCGAGTGATAACTAGTCCTGAAGAATAAATCTATTGCTGTGGTGAAGTATTATTTTTACCTTCTAATACATGCATATGTTTTCAAGTATTATTCAGATAATACATATCTTGTAAACACCAAAAATCTTGTAAAAAAAAATATATTTGGCCGAATGTTTATCTTTTTGTATGTTCAAATATAAAAAGAGAAAGTTAGTTGTCAAGGTACCCGGCTCGGCACCTCGGCACGTCAAGTATCACATTAAGTGTCAACTCAATGAACCCATTCCATTATTATTTCTGTAATTCAATACAGTTACGTACATCAAGGTAATAAATGTATAAATTGTGGGAAAATTTAATCTTAGACAAAAATAATACTGAACCTACTTATATAAGTATTACATTCAAAATTTATTAGCAGAATTCATTAACAATTATAATGGAATTGGATAACGAAGAATTTTCAAATAATAAAGGAAACTATAATAAATTAAAAGAAGATGCTGAGGCCCTTCTCAGACTTATTAATAAATATGTAAAAGTTCAACTAATCAAGGAAACCGAATTTTATGGTTTTGTGCATTCGATTGATCCACTGCAACACAGGTAATACATATTACTAAAGGTAACATGTTAGCCCGGACATGATAATAACAGTGTATCCCTGGGGGTGAGGCCAATTCAGTGCAATTGGATCTGATTAACCCTGTTAATATAACTGATGTTGGGTTGGATTGTTAGAGGCTATTTACTAAGACCTTATCCATGCCTTTAATGTAAGTTGGGAAAGTTACGCTGGTTGTTATAGTTAGATAATAAATAGCGAAACCATATGTGGCTAGTTTATACTATTTCGACACCCTGTGGTTTTACAACTAACTTGATCCTTCAATCCTTCCTTGCAGGGGTTTGGTCGAAAAATCTTTGGAATACCTTGGCTTTCAAGGAAATATCTCCGCCTATTGGTGTGATATAAAAGCGTTTAGTTTATTTTTGTATGTAAATGAGTTTATATGTTAAGTAAATGGTGAAATATTCATATGAATTTGTCAATACATAATTGATAATTTTATAAATATTATGTTAACTTCTGTACTTTACTGTATGACATAGTATGATCGTATACTATATCCTACATTTTTAAACCTTCATTTAGAGTAATAATTTATAAATGATATACACAATTAAATTGCAGTTATGGTTTATTAATCTTGGATATTGGTTTTGCCAAGGTTAGAAGATGAAATAGGTTTGCTAAAGTATTTTCATTTTTCAGCATTATCCTGTTAGTACCTGAAGAAGATTCATGCTCAATAAACATTATCCCAGGATATGCTATATTAGAAGTTGCCGAAACACATCCCGTTCCCAAATTTAAACCACCGGAAAGAATAATGGCAACACTAACATCATCTGAGGACATTATATACAGGAAAGAGAAGTTATTGTCTTGGTTTAAAAGAAACTTATTATCAATTACAGAGTTAGAAGAAAAAATATTATTTGGAAGTGTCAGTATTCTACCTCCGTATGATGTATCCAATATTTGTACAGACAATCCGGTTGTGGCTATGCAAGTGAGAAAAATTATTGAAAATATGCCACCAGATTTTGATCCTAATAAATAATGGTATTATAAATTATTTATTTTTAATTTTAATGTAATAAATGTATTTAACCTTTTTTGAATGAATATTTTTATTACAACTTATTGTGTAGTAATAAATAATGAATGCATTTAAAATGTTTTTTTATATGGCAACATTGTATGTAATATATTTTGTATGATGAAGAATAATCAAATGTGTTATCAACTTTATGTCTATACTTGTTACATTATTGTTTATCTAGTAATGTGTCACGGAGCTATTAGTTAGTAAGAAGTTGAGTAGTAAATACATGTGCAGTTGACATTTCGTTATTACGATCCTATAATATGCATGAATACATAATTGTAATGTCGTTTGGTTATTGATTTGCGATAAATTAAGTGGTGTTATTCATTATAAATAAAAGTTAAATACATATTTGTATATTGAGTACAATGCACAAGACAAACCGAAAGGTACAGTACTGGGCGGGAATTTGCGGTGAGTGAATGGAATAGGCGCGATATTTAAATTTCCTTTGATATTTGAACTTAGGTTTTTAATTTTTCAAACTTCTATAGCGTCGTTTGCGTTTACATTTACTGGAGCGACGATATCATGGCCTTCGCCAGTTATTCCAAAGTTCAAGAATGGAGAAGCTTATTTACAAATAACAGATGTGAGTACTATGACTTTTAGTATTGTAATAAGCAATTAAAACAAATACAGACGAATTGGGTACCTCCTCCTTTTTGAAATCTGTCAAAAATAAAATAAAACAAACTTTGGAATGAGAGAATTCAACCTGGCCAATTTTTTTTGTAACACTCAATTACGGATCCACTCTAACTATGATTTACATATATTGCGCTAGAGAAAACAGCAATGTTGTGTAGGCCCAGAGTTCTTGGGTGGTCTCGCTGGCGGCGCTGGGCGCTCTTCCTGGTTGCTACGTGGGACAGGTGCTGAGCGAGCGGATAGGTCGCCGCCGTACTATGTTTGCTGCGACCGTGCCTGCTTTTCTAGGTGCGGTACGTTATAAATTGTAAATCTGTTTCGTTTTTATCCTGTTTTTGCATCACAGATTACATTTTGGCAATGAGGTCCTGTTTATTATTACTTGATTGTAACCCTAAAAATGGTATGTTATACAAAGGGTTTACTAATGACTAGTGGTATTCTCTACTCTAGTAGTTGTCAAAGGTTGTCTACAGCCCTTATTATGCAAAATACCTTGATTATCCGATGAAGAGAGTAGGAAATAGTTTATAGTAGAAAAAAATAAGACCGATCGCAGTTGGGCCTTCTACAGAATACCTACTATGCATTTACTATAGCTGTACATATTTAAAACAGTCAATTAGATGCGAGTTTTCATTTCAGCTCATAATTTTACTGACGAAAATACCAGAGCTTATGTATGTAGCGAGAATAATGATGGGAATTTCGAACGGTATAACTGCAGTGGTAAGTTTCCTTGATGGACTTGAAGTAATAAATAATTAACGATAATGTAGTAAACAATTTTATTATCAAATAAATACACTATCATCGTTGCAATGTAAAAAACTGTAATTATGCATAGCCGTTGATGGTAAACTACTCTCTTTGTATATTAATTAGTGCCTATCTAATATTGTACCATGTGTAATTCTAACAGTTTGTGGAACACGCGTTCGGAAGTTTTGTTTCGTTATTTGTAATATTAAAAATGCTTTGTTTTCGTAAAATATTAGATAATTAAAGGGATAGTTAATGAAACGTTACAAAATCACAAGCGGGGTAAAATACGCTTTTTACACCACGGAATGCGGTAGATCTATTCAGAAACTTTGCAGGGTATAGGTATACACGCAGGTGTTTCTTTACCTGGTCTCATTGGAACGAATATTTAAAAAGTGTGATTTGAAACTCTATGAAACTACACTAGAAGACGACCCGTTTTACACGGCGTTCAGCACATTTTGGCCGGCAATCGCCATACGCTCTTACGGTGCCTTACTGAAGCCAACAAATTATTTCTTAATTGTTGGCGATGACATTTTTAAACTTTGTAACAATGTTGTATAAACCCTACAACTACCTATCCCACTCTTGAAACTGCATTCGTCTCATTCGGTTTCAGTTGTACTGCGTGTGAACTGCACACAATGTTATATTACTACTTTTTTTTACAAACTTTTGGAGGTTGAAGATAAACTATGCGGTTTATGATTGTATGTTCAGAAGTTAGGAATTCACATGTAGGTACCTATTTATACGTTTTACTGCTCCCATAGTTAAGAGACAACTGTCTAGTAGGTATTTATTTAGGTATAATGTATTTCCGTGTATAATATTATATCTGCCATACGGCGTTAGGATTCAACGGTCAAAAGATTTAAGTCCAAATGGTATATAACTGTGAATTAATCGTAAGGTCTAGAAACTTTCTAGAAATCTTTTCTAGAAACGTTAGCACTGCTGTATTATAACCAAAACTGCTTTTGTTTCAGGTCACAATGGTATATTTGACAGAAATAGCTGATAAGGAGATCAGAGGAGTCTTAGGCATGTTGGTCCAAGTAATGATTAATTTGGGTAGTCTTGCAATGTTCGGTATCGGTCCATTCGTGTCTTATGCGGTCATCAACTCAATAGTGCTTGCACTGCCAATTTGCTGCTTAATTCTCTGTTTATGGATACCAGAATCACCATACTATCATCTTAAGGATGGAAGGTATGCCGCGGCCAAGAAACAATTCCAGATACTAAAAGGCACTGAAGATGTGAAGGTGTGAACTTATTTGTTACTGTGTTAATTGAACGTCCCCTATAATGGAATATATTTATAACTTTAAAGCGTTTAATGTAACATATTTAAGCTTTCATTTCGGGTGTCTACTTTTCAAATCATGGCACGTATTTCTGATTATCAATTGCGACATCGGTTGAATATGTTAATGATATGCAGTGAATACTCGCCAACAAGTGGCCAGCAGAGCTATTGCTACTTTGTCAAATTAAAGAAAATACCAATTATCACAGGACCATGGTTGACGGTGACTGAGATAAAACTGGATACATTAGCAGCCAGTAATTTGAAGTTCTAGGAGTGGCTTTTTCGCTGTTTTTTCGCGTACCTACTGCAAATCCAGCAATAAATTGATATATTTGACAACCAAGGTTGCATTCGGTACGTTTATCAAGTACACGCTTCTGGGTAGACTAAACATCGTAATAATCTGATAAGCATATTATTCTAATGTACAATTATTTTATCGTCTTGTCTAACGCCCTAAAATTGTTTATTTTTACCGAAATACAATTGCTGGTTATTTAGGTATCAACTTATGACGGAAATTGAATGGGATTACCTTTGAGCATATAATGTGGTAATCCTTACCCTAAATTAAAGTCTATTTTAATAAGGTCTTAAATATAATTCTAATTTTAATTAGAATTTATTTAAATACCTGGGACCAACGTCAATCCTAATCTTCATAAGCGTAAAGACTATAAGTATTTAGACATAGGAACATAGTAATTCAAATTAACATCCATTAAATTTATATATAATACGTTAAATTTAAATATTGCTGCTTACTAAAACAGAAGGTGCAGCGTTTTGTTGTATTGTCGTTCATGAAGCGTGGTCGTTTGCCAAAACATGTTATGTTCTATAGTTTTTCCTTCCCTTACAGTGGGTAGAAGACCAGTTATCCCTAATTCGCGCTCATGTCAGACAAAATATGGAGAATAAGACTACACTGAAGGAACTACTAACGAACATAAGATATCGGAAAGCGCTGTACATAGTAGCAGGTGATTTATTATTTTTAATTCACTTGCTTTTGTTTCCTGATCTTTGAGGCGTGAACTGAGTTGACTGGCAGAAAATGTCACGTGGTTCCAAGTCCGCCCTTTGTTAATACATGATATTTTTACAAAACTAACGAGTTTCTTGCAGGTCTGAAAGTGTTGCAGTATATGACCGGCAGCTTGGCCATCCTGTCGTATCTGGAGATAATATTTCGACAGAGCAGTTCAATATCGGGCCCGTATGCGAGTATTGTGTATGGATTCGTCCAATTGGGGGCCGGTGAGTGTGCGAGTGGGAGGGGGAATAAATAACATGGTTTTTATATTTATAGGGCGGTGTAAGTTAAGTTTTGATTTGAAATTGGCTCAATTTTCAAAATGTAAAAAAACACTTAACCAATACGTTTTATTGTCATTCATAGATAAAAAAAAACTGGATTTTAATAGAAGGTATAGTAGATTAGTAGATCATCATAGACAATAACCGGGTTTTAACAAATACAAAAGCCGAGATATGAAATTGTCCTGGCGACTCCGAATAGTTGTAATAAAAACTAATATTACTTTACGTATAATTATATATCTATTAAATCGCGAGGCGCCTCTGTGTACGAGTATGTAGCCTGTAGCAATTGCTACTCTTGATTAAGTATATGGATAATCCGGCACTGATTCAGAAGTTAACAGATTGTTGGGCCGGTTATTGTGATCAACTCCCAACTAAGTCAAATATTTGTGTCATGTATTGTATAAGTATAAATGTATGTTTTTAAGTTTTCCGATTTTTATACTTTAGATTCGGATCAGTTGCCGTGTACAAAGCTATCACGAGATATAATTAGGTTAGTTTGCATAATAAACATGACTGTCTGTAACAGTCTACACAGCAAACGTCATAAACGTCATCAACGTTGTCTCCCAGACGAGCTCTATTGCAATCATCTGACATGAAATTTATAAGTAGAACATTAAACTGATAATGAGTAATTTAAATGTTCTCAATACTAACATGTAGTAAATCTTGGTAACGATTAAGTACCAATTTCATTATATTATATTTGATTATTCACATCGTACAATTGCAGTATGTCATAATCAACATGTTTCAAATATTTTTATCTTCCATATCAATACATTGTCTTTGCTTATCACTAACCATATCAGCTATAAAAACCATACTTAGCCATTATCCACATTATCCAAAAGTATCGTATCTTCTGTCTCAAGTAACTCTACATGATTGACTGACTGATGGGTTTTGCCACATTAATCGTGTTACATTAGAATTTTTTATCTATACAAATACATAAAATTGGAGTGTCTGTTTGTAATACTAAAACAACCACTTCTTACTAAATGCATATGTATGTATACACCGTTCACCAAACGGTATACCAAAATAACATTTTATAAAATTTTTGTCTGTCTGTGTGTTTATTCCGGCTAATCTGTGGAACGTCTGGATCGATTTTGACGGGACTTTCACTGGCAGATAGTCGATGTAATAAGGAGTAACTTAGGCTATTTATATTTCAATTTAAATTCAAAGACGGACAAAGTCGCGGGCAGAGCTGGTCTTCAATATAAAAAGATACTTATTTTCCGATTGTCTGTGGAATTGTTTAGATTATTATTTCACACGTCGACGCTAAAAACTATAGACTATAGAAGATCTGTGAATACTTTGCAATATAAACTTTTTTTTTCAGGCATTGGAGCAACGTTCATGACTGGTTGCGTCGGCCGAAGGATTCTTATGTTCATATCATGTTTCGGTGTAGGCGTCTCCCTCACTATCGTGGGACTATACTTCTTTCTTCAGGATTATGTGGCCGTTAGCCCGGAGACCCTGGCATCGATATCCGCATTGCCGCTCATAGGTGTACAGGGTTTTAATGTTCTATACACCATTGGCTTAGGAAACCTGCCGTATATAATGCAGGTAGAATTATTCCCTATCAACGTTAAAACTGTCGCGTCCAGTACTGCGACTATGATGGCGTGCGTAATGAATTTCGCGGTCATAAAATCGTATCAAAGCATCAAAGACGCGCTCGGGCACTACGCAGTGTTCTGGTCCTTTGCGAGTATAGCGTACTTGGGGATGCTGTTCGTGTATTTTTTCGTTCCCGAAACGAAGGACAAGACGTTAGAGGAGGTGCAAGATGACATCCAAGAAATGGCCGACATGCAAAAGTTGAATGTAAAAATAGAAGAGTTGGACGAATAGCGAATTTAGACTTAGAAATTTCAATTATATACTGTATTTTTCACGATAGTATCTATCGTCCATTAAACAAGGAAACTGTACATTTAATATTGCCATGTCTTAACTGATCTCAAAATTGCAATTTACTAAAAGAAGTTTCAAATGTAATAAAGGTAATTACCTACATACATTTCAACACTGTAATTTTGTATTTATTCAATTATACAAGTTTTTCAGTCACATTGATACAACCTGTATTTTACGTGTGATTTGAAGCGCCACCAGCTTCAGAAATAATTATATGATATTTATTATTAAAATATATGTTGTTGGTATTTTTGAAGTTTTAATAATGAAACATATAATGTGACCAAATTTTTCTATTTTTTTGTACTAAATACAATAATGTAATACATGTTATTACTGATAAAAAGGGGCTAAATGATTATTTATAGCGTTATGAATATGATAAAATAGCCTAGCAGTTATTTTAAACATCAATTGCACACGCCTTCGTTTATGTCTTGCCATACCAAATTAAACTTATCTGAATGAAAATGACTGGTATGTTACAAAAATGAATGGGTTGATATAGTTCTCTTTTATTCCGGAATTATAAAAATGGTTGCCAATACCCTCGGTATAGCTTTGTATATAATTATAAAAACCGAATATTTGATGGCATTTTTAAACCATACGTTCGGTCTGCCGGACAATGCACTATTGTAAGTATGTTCTTTTATCTTTTGAACTCATTCAAATAGTAAAACGCTCTGGCGAAAGTGTTCACTTAATGCAAATTGATAGTCCAAAATAACTGGGAAAGATGAATCCGTCGTCCAATGGCGCAACTAGGATTTACCGAGGCGTTTGGCCACCGACTGCCCCCGGGGTTCAAAATTGGAACGTCAGGCCCAAAAATCGCAGAGGCTACACGACAAAGTCTGCATTGGGCACGTACGTACGTTGCTCGCGTCCGTGGTTACGCCAACGCACGCGTCTACACCCGCTTGTTGTTCCCGTACGAGTAGAGCGGCGCGAAGGGCGTGTCGGCGGGCTCGTCACCGCTCTCCTCCGACGCGTCCGACTCGAACGTGTTGTCGGGGATGTCGTACAGCCGGATCAGCGGCTTGTTGGGGTCCTTCATTATCAGGTACTTGCCTGCAAACAACGATAGCATTGCAGAATAACCTTGCTTCTTTAGTGTAATTTGCTGTGCCCGGACTCGTGATCAAGTGGTAAGTGATCCTGACTGCAAAACCGGAAGTAGTCAGTTCGATTTCCACCCAGGACAGACATTTGTGTGATACGTGCATTTGTTTCTTCTGTGTTTGAGTGTAATAAAAATATCTATATAAGTATTATATTGTATGTATATATATGTATATATATATATATATATATGTTTATAAGCTGTCCAATTACCATAACACAGGCATTTAATTGCCTAATTTGGAATCTGATAGCCGTTTGTGGAATTATCCCGTATTATTATTATTCGTTATAGTGGGGTCACTGACCGTCCTTCTGCTTCATGCATATATCGATGATGCAGCGCAGGATTCCCCAGGCGTTGTCCATGGACAGATTAATCTGCGCGGCGAACTCGTGCGGCTTGAACTGCTGCGTGCCGAGGATGACGTGCCGCGAGTTGTCCCGCACCTGGGCGCGCGACACGTACCCGAACTTGATCTGGTCCGAGCCCGCCAGCAGCGCCTGTGCATTGTTGTTGACATGTTATATATAATAGCAAGACTACTGTTACTTCTAATGTTCAATGTTATTTTATCTCGGCGATTGCATCTGTAACTGATGTCACACTTTAAATTCAGTACTTTAATTACAGTTGCTCAAAAATACTTGTTGCAATTGTCTGGTAAGGAATAGTAGCAAACCGAGAAACCAGACTACATTTTTTGATGATAGATGATTATGAAGACAATTATGAAATGTATACATGTATACATTTTAATCGGCCATACCTGTACAGTCCATTTAGCGAGTTTGCAAGAGTTATTCCTCAGTTCATTGGCCAGCACGGCACCGCGCTGGGTGTCGAGCTTCTGTCGCCACTCGACGCCGTTGGCCACCTTGGAATCCCATTCGTTGAGCGCCTTGATCGACAGGAACTGAGTCTCGTTCTGCGGCCCCTGCATCACCGCGTCGTGCTCGCAACGCGCTACTAACACCTGAAAGAGACACAAAGGGTCAATACTATGATAACATTACATACATTACATAACATCACACCAAGTACCTAAACGGGGTAGGCAGAAAGTACCGAGTGCCAAATATCTCTGTCCTTGCAAACTTGATGTGCTTCGTATGATAATATAATAAATAATTTCACTAACAAGATTTGTTTATGATAGAAAACGCTTCTTAGTATTGACATCATACACTTTAAATTTACACATCTCAAATTCATGCTGAAATTGGGTTTCTTTATTTGTTTTGGTAAAATTTCATTCGGTAATAATTACCCGCGGCAGTCAGACATTTGAGATTGTACTAATTATCTTAATTATAAAGATAATGTAACAGGTAACATGATTTGATATAAGGGGGGACAAAGCAGGCAAGTTTTTATTGCTCAGAGCGGTCCAATAGCTAGATTGGGCCGTGACCGGATAGACATCAATTTATGTGGGATCACAGATTTAGCATTTTGTCTGTTTCAAAGTCACTCACCACACCATTATTGAGGTTCCACTTGCGGTAGCGGTACCCTACAGAGGCAACCTCACCTTCCTCTTCTTCAGACACAAACGGATTGGCCTCGGGAAACTTGTATTTAGGCTCAGCGGGCCCAGACTTCAGCACCTGATATAAATCGTTGTATATCAAAATTAGCATAGATACCTAGGTGTAAAAACAAAAAAATATCTCCTACTCACCTACCCTCCTCTACCTCTCTACCTCCTACCCAGGTGTAAAAACAAAAAACGCGCGAAGCGCACCTGCTGGCTGAAGTTGTGGTTGATGAACGTGGCCTCGAGCGCGAGGTTGCGCGGCGAGTTGATGGAGTTCCCGTCGTCCGCGGGCGGCTCCACCGAAGTCTCGTTCACAGTCAGCAGGTCGAACTCAGTGTTATCGCGCTTGTCCAGGAACAATTTGTCGCCTGCATCGACATCATTACTTTTTTTTTCATTGCGAAAAGCAAAACTCGCGCGACATGTGTATTATAATCATTTCAGTATTATTCATCACATACAATGATTGCCATTTATTACGATTGCCCTTAAAAACACTGTTGTGTGTCGCTTTAAAGTAAGTTTACATAATTATGCAAACATATTTTAATATTGTTAATTCAATTTTCATTGTGAGAATTAAATTAGTATGGCAGCATTTATACTAATTAAATTTAATGCCTGTATACTACTACCATACTAGTATACCGCCAGTGATAGGAACCCGAAATTGAGGCATTTATAGTAAATCTTCAAACATCATTTCACTTATTAACTGAATGACAATGTTTTTTACCAATCTTCTCAATAACAATATCCCAGGAGTAGTTGGAGCGGGTGCAGCACATTATAGTTGCCAGGATAGCGTCGGTGGCATAAACCGTGCCCGTTGTCTTACTTAGCCGGCGTATCACGGGATCGTCTGTAGTCGTTACCTACAGAAAGTCAAAAATTAACTATTGACTTCATAACGCAGGATTAATACAATTTTGAACTACTTTGAATTAACAAGTGAAAGGTAGAAAATACTACTTGTGTATATCTAGAACAAATGTCAGGCTAAGGTGAGTGTATATAAACTAGAAGTAAATCTGTGTGGCAACTAATCCATTAATTGACAAAAATTGATAGTTATAACAATTTGAAGTGTTTTACATAAGGTCAATATCACAGGGTAACCTAAAACAGTTGATGAAACCTGCCATGTCATTATAGTATTGCGAAAAAGTTAGATCAAATATTGGCAAAGGAAGATTTTTCAATTCCCAAATATACTTACAGTATGGAAGATACGGTCAATGCGCTGGAGTGGCTTTTCATGCTTGACGTTGACACGGTCATAACCCTTGTCGTAGTACTCCAGAGTACCACAGCATACAATATCTTCACCTGTATGCAATATTATTTATATAAATGCAGTTAAAGTTTAAAAATAATTTTACATTTATGTATAAAGTACAAAATGTTCCGCTGGTCCCTAGAGGCAGAATAATTCCACAAGCTGATAAGATTTCACAATTCGTTTGCACACATATGTATATTGTTTTAATGGTAAGTAAAAAACATTGTAAGGAAATCTGTACATTTTGATGTCGTACTATTTCTGAGATGTGTGAAGGCATTCTGCCCGTTTATTAGACTATTGTATCAAAATTTTCTCAGTATCTAGCAGTTAAGCAATAAAAGGGTTGAAAAAGAGTATGTTGCAGTCACTGTTATATAAATCATATTAAAGTTAGAAACGTTACCTTCCTTAATTCCAGGTAATGACAATTTTGCAAGGCGAGGGAAGTCCATGTCTTCAATAGTAACCCAAGTAGGCCTCACAGTCACAGAGGCATCCCGGATCTTCATGGGAGCCCCTCTTTGGCCCCACCTCTTGCCCAGCTTGCGATCACGTTGCTATAAAAAAAAGGGTCTTGACAGACGGACGTGCAGACAATAAAGTGATCCTATAAGGGTTCTGATTTTTCCTTTCAAGGTGTGGAACCCTAAAAACAGGTTAATTATAGGAACAGACAACTATACACAGAAAGTAATTCTTATACATACATTTCTTTAATAAAATATGTACTATTCTACAAGAGTAGATACATGAGTTTCTCTAGCATACCTGAAGTCTATTAAATGACACAAAAATATTTAGATCAAATACTTCCATACTGGACATCCTTAAATGTGCCAACAGCTTTGTTAATTTATTTGCTATTTTTGTATACCTATGTATAAATCCATGTACTGTTTACTATTTGCTGAACAAACTGGTTCATCTTTGAATATTTTAATTAGCAGGAGTACTATCAACTTAATCTAAGAAGACTTACTGTGCAGCTAGATACTTTTAGGTCAGTCTTATCGCTTTTTTGCAGAAATTTGGCAACCACACCTCATCATTTATTAAGTCTAAGCATACTTAGATCTTACGTTTAACATACACAGTTCAAGATAACTGTATGTGTCTAAACTGATCACTATCTGTAACTTATTAGTCTGTTGGATGTAACTGTTCAGGTGTCTTACTGTTGTGCCATATAAATTATAACAGTGTTTCTCTACTATACAATGAATGTTATTATTATTATACATGTAAACCTTCCTTTTAGATCACTTAGTTTATTAAAAAAAACCGCATCAAAATCCGTTGCGTAGTTTTAAAGATCTACGCATACATAGGGACAAACAGCGGAAAGCGACTTTGTTTTATACTATGTAGTGACATTCAATACATAGTTAAATGAAGTGTATGTTAAATAATAAAATGATACCTTATTCAGCGTCGTCATCCCACCTGGGGTGCGCGCACCCCGCGCTCCACGACCGCGCTGGCCGCGAGCCCGCCCGCGCTGGTACGGCGGTTTCTGGACACGCGTCGTATCCACCAGATGGAACGTACTTTCATCTTCGTCATGAAAGTACGCGTATGAAGATCCGGCCCCAAACTGCGAAGCGTACTTGTCTGTACGCAAACATATTTTATTCATACCACATAATCCTGCGGTACTATACTTACGATGAGAATTGAGTTATAAAAGTTAGCGTTGTGGCAATATAACCTCAAATTTTTTATTAAGTAATGTATGGCTTCGATCTTTTTACACTTGAAAACTAATTGTTTAATACTTACTTTGATATTTCTTGTCCTGAACCACAGTCCAATCGCTTATTTTGCCCAACCTATCTCCTTTACTGAAAGGCTGATAGGGCATGTCCCGAAACTGATCCGGCATCTCGCAAGGCCCCCATCCTGTAGGATTATCTTGTATTATGGGTGCCACGAATCTTATCGGCTCCTCGGCCGGTAAAACGTGCTCTGACATTGCTATATTACTTTATAATAAAATACAATTTTTAATCAACAGCTTACAACATGCCACACGACAGTTTCGGAGTTTTTTTAATTATCAAATTGTCAAGTTTTTTTTTAACATATTCAAATAGCCTTAAATTTCTTGTATTTGGCCAACCATCGCTAACTTATTTTTTCTTGACTGAGTATTATTTGTAATATCGGTTAAACACAGTCTGTGAATGAAACATATGTTTCCATTATAAATATGCACGAAAATTTTTCATGAAATGTTATTATTAACACAAATATCCTAAGTTTCATTGAATTTTTCTACTTAGCCAATTAATCAGTAAGCGGGCATGTGACGACTAAAGTGAAACTATGGTAACTATTGACTAGGGTGATGAGATCAGTGCTGGAACGCTAATGATTGTAATAATTTGATAAAGTTTGAAGTTATGTTGTACATTAAAAAACTATTGGGCTGGAGTCAGAATTGGAAAAGGAACGAAGTATTAAAAAATCAGTAATGTGTTTGACAGTTGGCAGTTGACAGAGCAAATAGAAATAGTTCTGTCTGTAAATCGGCCGGTCAAGTTACTAAAAGCCGAAAATTGTAGGGAAAGCCGTAGGATACGTAAGTAGAAACTTTACATTTATTTAGACTAGTGGTCGCCGAGCGCTCGAAAATCAACCGCAGTTCAATTAATAAAATATTCAATTATTTTAACGCATATATTTTTC